>JAHLSL010000025.1:8844626-8861979 GCA_025920805.1 Petroica traversi | reverse complement strand
ATATCTATATCTATATCTATATCTATATCTATATCTATATCTATATCATCTATAACTATATATCTACATATCTATATTTAGCTATGTCTATCTTACCATTGGTTTGGTCCTTCTTGGCTAGCCCAGTGTTTCATGTGGGAACAAGTCAGTGCTGAGCACTCATTTCCCAGCAGAGCTGTGGTCAATAGGTTATTAAATATCCCTAAAAGATGCTTCTCTGAAAAATTAATCATATTCTATGTACTAATCATTATAAAATAGAATATATTTCAGGAATGACTGTAGAAGAATTTACTTTTGCCACCTGAAGTGCAGGATTTTGGGTGAAAATACAGTGAGCACAACGTAAAACGAATTGCACTGGGTTATAATTCCAGCTTCTGATCTTTGAGACGGGAGGAATTTTGCCGCAGCGATTAACTAAAGGCTGTGCACAGGGCTGGCGCTGCAGTTCTGGTGGGATTTCAGCAGGCTGCGCTCGCTGACCAGCAAAAAGCAGGGCTGGGCCCGCCGTGCTGAGGAGCTGCCAGGCTGTGGGAAATGCGAGTATCCTGCCGCATTTGCTAAGGATGAGCTGAAGACGAAGCTGAAGTTGTGCTGCTGCCCACTTCTGATTGAAGGCTCCATCTCAAATTTATTTTGTCCTTATTAACAAACATACCTAAGCCTCAGGTAGGCTGGTTTCAGCTGGGGAGATTAAAGAACACAAAGTATCTTTTTCCTACCTAGGTTCTGTCTCCTGGGGAGAACAAAACTTCGGCTGAATCCTCCAAAAATTCTTTAAGGTTTCAGGAAATAGAAGGGCACAGCACAGATTTGGGTTGCAACTCTAGGCAGTCAGTCTGGGACCTTGTGATACAAACTTACAAAACAAACGGGATACAAGGAAGTGAATCTCTGCAGAACTGGTGCACGGCTGAATTTGCTAGCTCTCTACTCAAAAGCCCAGGTGCCCGTTTCTTACCCCAGCAACTCTTCCTCTCACCTTAAATATTTCTACCAGCTCTTTATTTTCCTCCCAGTGTCAACTACGCACTGTATTTTCCCTTTCTGTAGACCCAGTTAATTTTTAATAGAGTGAGAAGATAAAACTGGATTTACTCCTACTGTTTGCTCCAAGTGGACTGTAACCTGAAATGGAAAGTGATATTTACTTGTGTTACTCTGCTACTGGATGACAGCCCCAGCTAAAAATGGGAGGTTTTATGTAGGAGCATATCTGTACTGCTAGAAAAACGCTGAAAAAATAATGGATCCCTGAAAATGCTTGTGAAACCAATCTGTGGGACACACTGGAAAAGTGCTGAGCAGTGGTCATTAATGCACAGGTGAAAAGGTTACTTTTGGAGGAGCAAAGCTGGAATTTTCTGGAAGCTCAGAGCCCTGCTCAGCCACAAAAATCAGCTCAGTTCTCATCAGGGTTTGCATGGAGAGGTGGGGGCTTGAGTGGGATCTTCTCTTTTCAAATATAGGTGGATAACTGTGTTAGAACATGGAATTTTAAACAAGTGAATTGTAGGTGGGAGTCTTTCATTCCTGATAATAAATGTTTTAAATTTGTCAACCTGGATAACATTGGAGACTTTTGCTGAAATATAAGCAGAAGATGAAAAAGAAGGAAAAGTGTTGTTTTTTTCCCAACAAATTTTCACAACTCAGTTGTACTGACTTACCCTTCAATGTCTGGTCATTATCTGCCTCTGCAGGTGAGGCTGAATATTTATGTGGACATGCTGATTTTTCATTTATAGCAAAATTAAAGTGGTTCCTGGGGAGAGTGAATAAGACAGCAGGTTAAGCATCTTCAGAGGTCCTGCAAATACTTTTCTGTAGTTAGAAGAAACAAACATGCTGCCAGGACATACACAGGCACACAGAAGCAGCTTCCCTGCTTCTCCAGGGCAGTAGTTGCACTAGGAAATATGCAGCACTTGCAGAGCACTTTAGCCCTTGACACTCCCAGTAGCAAGTTGGCAGCCTTGGCCTGAGCAGCCCTGTCCCGTTAACAACAGCTTCTTGTCCCAGCAAAGTCTTCAGCTGATTTATTAATGGAAAGAAATGCCTCACTTGGACAAAAAGAAACCTGGGTGTGCCAAGGCAATTCTGAGACAGGAGTCTGGGGAAAAGGAACGAGTTATTTCATCAATGTTGTTTTATGGCTTTGATGATGGGCTCCAGGGAAGATTTGGGTTTCAGCTTTATACAGTCTTTTCTCCCCAGCTGCCTTAAAGGAGCAGAATTAAGACCAAACTATATGACAGCTCTAAAGAAATCCAAAGCAATTTGTAGTGAAGCAGCCCTTTAATAATGTGATTTTCCATGTTTAAGCACAAGTGAAATTTCTGGGTTATTAAAGAAATCTTCATTTTTGGCTGAAAGAAAACAGTGAAGTCAAACAGGAGTGAGCTGCAGCAGGGCTCAGGTTGCTGAGCTTTGGGGCTCCATCTCCTCCCACCATCCCTTGTCCCTGCTGCATCAGCTCCCATCCAAGAGAACAGTGATGGGCAGGATAAAGTAACAGCTTTAGGGAAGGTGTTGTAGGTTACTCTGACAAGCAGCCACCAGTATTTTGTTCATGGATACTTTTGAGGTGGAAAAACTGCTTGAGGCTCAGCGGTTTCCACTCTGCTGGAGTGACCACTATGCCTGAGCAATGCCCCACAAGTGGAGGCTGGAGCTTCCACCCTGATGTGCAGCCTCCTGCTTACAGGTTGGGACAGAATCTCTTAAAGCACAATTTTGGATATGGACATGGAATATAATTCTTCAGTCACCCTTTAAATGGCCACCAGTACACTGATTTTCGATCCCTTCTTATGGCATCACTATACTCAATGGGTTTGATGTAAAACATCATCCCACAGAATCCTGTTAACATGCGAGAGATAGAGGGAGAAACTTGCTCCTATGAAATGATTTCAAAGCCTGGCAAAGCTGTAACATTCAGTAGCAAAATACAAATGACAATGAAATATTAAGAGATTTAGCAGCAATGCTTTATAGAGAAGTAAAGAGTTGACATTTATTTGTGAATGTAGAGTTCAGCAGGCACCATCCCCTTTGGGCTCTGGGAAAAGGAAGGGAAAATTACATGCTGGCACTGGAGACCTGACCTAAGCGAGTGCAGGAAATCTCTAATGCCTTTCCTAAGTAAAAAAGCCCAGGTCTTAGGCAGTCTACATTTATTTTATCAATTGTGTATTCTTTGTGAAGTTGAAGGTGATTACACTAAAGATAGAAACATCTCTGAACACGCTTTGTACTGATCTTCAAGTAAAAGGCTTTTAAGAAATCAGGCATGCTGTTAGTAATCAATATGCCTCAGCTGATTCTTCCTTATTCCATCAACATTATTTCTTCAGGAATATTTTTCCACAACCCTTGACCAGCTGATGCTGGGCTGGAGTTGGCTTCAGAGCCTGATGGAGACCAGATAAGGTATTTCAGCTCCAGACAACCCCCTGCAGAACAGCAAGATGAGGAGGGGGCATCGTGCTAGTCCTGTTAATGAAGGGTTTTATGCCCCTGTTGTCTTCCCACACCCTGCTCTCCCATTTGGATCCCTGTGTGATTTTTTTCTCAAGAAGCACTCTTGGTGTACCATTTTCCTGCCTGTTGGATGTCATTCATAGAGAGGGAATAATCTGTTTGGCAGTAAAATTTTGAAACAATATATTTAGATAGACTATATAGGCAAACAATTAGAGTAGCTACTTCTGGGCAATGCTTCCCATGCTCAAGGCTCGGCTAAACTAAGCCAGATAACATTGCATCCTCCTAAATTAGTTTTGTTTATTGCCAAATTTGTTTGAGAGATCAAAGAGGAGAAAGGAACGAGTGAAGTAATTTTGTACATTTCCTCAGAAGCTCAGAAGATGAGTTTTTTCCCCCTAATTCTGTTAATAAATATCCTGAGGATGAAATACCCTCAGTTTCTTGTTGCACACTCTGTTTACAGCAGTGGAAGTGAATGCATCATGGTTGGTGCCACAAGAAAACCCACCAGCTTCAAGGGCATCCTTCAAACACAACAGCAAGGTCACCAGCCCAGGACATGTTTGGTACTCCTCTTACCCACAGGAGAGCAGCCACCACAGCTGAGCTGCTCCTGTCCCCAGAGAGGAAGGTCACCATCACACCGGGATGCAGAAAATGTGCTCCAGCTCATGTACCACACTCAGAAATTTAGATTAAGAGCTCTTTGGAAATCTGGATTTCCAGGTTGCAGATGAGTTTCTCTGGGGCTTTTAATAAACTTCTGCCTAGCTGCCACTAGTGTGGGAGAGGGGAAGATGGTGAAGGCCTGCAAAGCATGGCTCCTGGCACCCCTCTGGGACAATTGTTGGCTTGGCTTTGATTTTGCTAACTGAGATGACAGCTTTTGGGATTGAGTGAATTAAGCATGGAAAAGACAAAATTACTTGCTGACATTTTGCATTATACCCTGAGATAAAGATCGGGGAGGTAAAGAGTGATTCATGAAGGTTCTGTGTGAGCTGCACAAGAGTAGTGGATGCTTTGCTTACCCTCTTTGCACCCACCATACTGCATTTTTTTGGGGGTTGCTGCCTTATTCTGGGTCTGAAAAACATCCTAAGGCTTGGAGCAATGCAGCTAACCAAACAATTTCTTCACATTTTGCTTATTCCTAATTGGAGCCAAAGGTGGGGTTTTTTAAAATTTGCAGAAAAACTCTTGGCAGACAGGGGGCTGTGATTAGCAATTACTTAATTTTCATTGATGGCAGGAGTGTGAAAGAGAGAAAGCAGGACAAGGGAGGCAAAGCAAGGGCAGGGTCTGTGGGGTGCAGGCAGTGAAGGGTCTCTCACTGGGAAGGAGATGGGGGAATTGTGTGGGAAATGAGCGAGGCAAGCTGGGTTTTTCCTCTTCTCACAGTTCTGGGAGACACTGAGAAAAGGGGAAGAAGTGTGTGTGGCATGGGCAATTCTCTTCAGCCGTGGCTGCAGAGCCTACCTACATGGTGCAGATCTCTGAAGGGAAAAAAAAAATTACAAAAAACCCTCAAACACTGCAGCTCTGCAGTCTTTCCAGGTCACCCTGTGGGGCAGGAATGTCCACAGCTCTGTATTTGGAGGTCACACTGGGGGGGGTGGGTGCCTTGCTTGCAAAGGGTGAATAAGTAGCAAAATGGTAAACTGCTCATGTGCAAGTAAGCACCTCAGGGCAATCAAATTAAATGTAATTCAAGTAAGATTAAATTTAAAAGACAATGGCATTAAATTCCAACTCTAAAACTCATAAAACTCTCTAAAAGCAATTTTCAAAATCGTAACCATGCTGAGACCTAATAAAGTTTTCACTAAAGAGGAAGTGCTTGACTCAGTCTGTCACTTAGCAATAGGAGAGTTGTTATGGAAGGGATGCAAATAATAGTTTCTGTTTTACCAAGTACCAAGGCATGACTAAAATTGTTGACATCCTCTAAGGGCTATGAGCCCTCAACTTATGCTAAAAATTCTCTCTTGGTAAGACAGGTGTCTGAAAACTCACAGCCTGTTCTGGCCTTCGACCCAACAGAAAAGGTCCTTCTTGTTTGCTTCTGTTCACCAGTCAGTACAACCTGATAGACCTTAGCAACTTGTGTGCTTAACAGAGACCCAAACAGAGTGAAATCCATGGGTATGGGTAGATTGCAGGGAGAGAGAAAGGGTGATTTGGTTTCCTGAATGTCAGGTTTTGGAAATATCCAGCTTTTGCAAGATTCTAGTTTAATTTCTTACAGGAAATGAGTCCTGGGGCACAGTACTGCAGATGCCTACTAGCAATTTTTCTTCCATTTTTTTTTCTTGGTGGTGACAAATGACACATGAACCATATGAGATGACAAGCTGTAATCCCATGTGCCAGCACACTTTTCCTCTGAGTTGTATTGCTTCTATTTCCTAGAGGCTGCAGAGTGCTTAAAAGAAAGCATGAATTAATGTAAAAAAAAAAAAGGTTTTCTATGGGGATAATAATTTATTGTTTCTGTTAATTATGCTTATAAAAATAATAATTTGGATTAACTAGAGGGGCATTCTAGAGGGCACTGTGGTGTCCAAAGGCAGATTTTTCCTCCCCTTCTCTGATAACATCTTGGACCTTCAAAAAAAATAGGACATAGTTTAACATCAGAAACAATTTTTCAAATGAAATATTGTTGTTAGCATGTAATGGATTCCTGAAATGCAGCAGCCAACTTGTGTAATAGGCTCTGAGGGAAGGATGGTAATGAAACCAAATTTAACTAATGAGTGTAATTTAGAAAGAGACTTTACTGCAGACTTTTACAGGAAATAGTTTAGAAACATTCTGCCTGTAGAGAAGAAAGGTTGTGTGGTTCTTCAGAAAACCTTGCTTCAATCTGCAGAAACACAGTGGTTTTTTATTAGTTAATGTGAGCAACGGAATTGCGGTGTGCAGCCCTGACATTGCACTTGTCCCTGCAGGGCTGCCTCTGGCTGTCCCATGAGATGCCCAGGCAAGGGGCCATTAGTGACTTTCTGCACCACATTGATAATTTAGTCCATCATCCATTTAAAATCCTGCAGTTTTCTGTGCAGAGGTGGCTGTTGATTCCTGCAGAGAGAAATTTCCTTGGGGTCCTGGGTCCCCATCAGTGTGGTGGGGATGAGCAGCACAGCCCCATGTCCTGCTGTGGTGCATCAGCCCCAGGATGTCCTTCATGTCCCACCAGGTTAAGATCACTTCCTGTGTTCCTCAGCAGTGATCTTGTCTCTGCTCTTGTCCTCCTGCAGGGTTGGGGAGTAGTTTTGGATGCTTTTTTCTCCCAAAGTACTTGTTGAGCAAGAGCTCATCTTGGCATATCAAGGCTCATCCAGGACAAGCCTGTGGTCCCAGCCAGGTCTTGTCTTTGGGCACTGGAGAGTCAGGGATGGGCAGCACTTGTGCCCCAGAGCAGGAAGGTGTAGGTGAGATGAACTGGGCTGTGCAGGGGACAGTGAAAGTGGCAGGGCTGCCACTGCCCTCTGATGGAAGGCAGGGAAAGGCAGTTCCACTGAGCAGCCTGTCCTGATCTCTCTGGATCCTCATGCCTGTATGGATAAAGATAAAATGATAAAATGTCCCTGTTGTGTATATATGTATGTATATGTTTGTCACCTGTCCTGCTTCTTCCCTGATTAAGGGGAGATCAGCCCAGTGCTGGGGTTTATGGGGATGCCTGAGAGCATCTGCCCACTGGGATGTGCAGCCACTGGGCGCTCAGAGGCCTTGTGATCCTTTTTACTTTCCTTTTCTGCTTTGTGTGTACTGAGGAGGGGCTGTGTAGTGCAGAATAAGTCCCTTGCCTCCTTTATCTGACATGAAATGATGACTGATGCCTTTTAATAGGAGAGGTTTGTGGGCAAAATGGAAAGATGCTCTTTTTTCCCTTCATTTCAATGTCTCTTTCTCCCTGCACCTCCTGGCATCTGAGGCTGTGCTTTAGCACCTTTGCTAAATAGATATTTATCTCACCTCAAGTAGTTCAAATCAAAATCTTTAAGCAGGTCCTGTGTTGCCCTGTGGCAGTGGCTGAAGCTACCCCAGAGGTGGCTAAGGAAGGGGTTTCACCCCAAAGTACCCAGAAGACTGCAGGGCTGCCCGGGTGTAGTGTTCCCCCTGTTTTAGACATGATTCAGCACCATGACTTTGCAGTTATGTAATCGCCTTACGTAGACTAGTATGTTTGCATATGTGTGGGGTTCCAGAATCTTCCCTGCTCCTCGATGTCCCATTGGCCTGTTCCCCTTTCCCCTCCTCTGGCCGTTCCTGTTGGGTCTCCCTGCGTCGCTCCTCCCTGATCCCACCCCTGAACCCTGTTCCCATTTATCGTTGTTCCCCCCTTAAGAGTCTGATGCCCCCCATTCTGTTTGGGTTTAGCCCCTGGATTCCTCTGGGGCAAATAACCACAGAACTCCCTGCTAAACCCCCTCCCGACTCTCCATCGGCGCTCGGCACAGACTGGATTTGCAGCGCCCACCTGGCTGGCAGATCCAGCGCCTGCAGCCGGAGCAGACCGGGCTGCCTGACACAGGGGCCAGCAGGGCGGGCGGGGCACTGGGGCTGGGACGAATTCAGTCCCCAGGAGACAACGAAGCCTTCGTATGTGGTTTTACATTTCCCAGGATCCCAAACCTCCCCTGTCCAGGTGCCTCAGCTTCTGAGATCAGTCCACAAACAACTCAGTGCTTTGGCATTAGCAGGATGGAGAACTGCAATGTAGTGGATATCTAATTATGAAAACACATAAAGAAGACTACAAAAAGTCATACAGCAATTGTGGTGACTGCTGTTCTTTAGTGTTCAGCATATTTCTTTTTCCCTTTAAGAGGAGCAGTTGATGTTGATTTAGAAAAGCTGCAGAGAGAAATGTGGTGCTACAGAAGGGCTGGTTTTGCTGATAGGCAAAGGCAGATACCACCTCTCCCCTCACCTTTGGGCAGGCAGAGCCCTGTCCTCACTAAAATACAGACTGTGTGGGAATGGCCTCTTGGCAGGTCTCTGAATGGAAACCATATAATTATAAACCACTGTCTAGCCTAAAGTACTGCTAAATGTTTAAGCTATCACATTTCCATGGCTCATTCAGGAGTATTTTTAGTGCTGGTGGAGAAAGTTGCTGACTCCAGGTCAAGTAATCCCTCCCAAGGTCTATGGTCCTGATTCAGGGAATGTTAACCATTTGTTTAAATGTTTGTTATAGTGAAGCCTCTCTCCTTTCCTCTGCCCAAGCCTTCCCATGGGAGGGGACTGGGCCTGGATTGCAGGAATGAAGGAAAAACACCAGATTGCATTGGCATTCAGAGTAGAAAAGTCTGATACTGCTAAAATGTGGATATCTGTCTAAATGCCATTTCTCTTACCTACTTCCATTGCTCATGCCTGATTTTCTCAGAGTGGAGGCAAGCAGTGAGGAGCTTCCTCCGTATGCAGTGCCTTGCCTGAGGCTGTTTGGGGCTCATGAATCCAGCTGTGCAGCTCAGCTGGCTCAAGAGCTTGGATTTGTTTGCTTTACACAGAAGTCTCTTGGTAAGATAATGAAAGGAAGGCATCGTTAAGCTGTCACTCACAGAGCAAAGACAAGAGCCAGGAGTTGGAATTTTGCATGGCATTTGCTCTCCCATTTTTTTTGGTGTTTGTGTGCCCAGTGGTTCACTGTTATATGGTGGTCTCCATCATGTCCCTCATGGGCAGGGATGTGGGAAAGCCACACTGAGTGAGGGGACTCACAGGGCTAAACCCACAGGAGGGAGAGAGCAGCGGGAGCACCACAGTGCCAGCACCAGGGGGAAGGTTGCAAAAGGCTCAGCTGGCTTTTCCCTGCATGGCATGGAGGAGCAAACTTCCAGAGGACAACTGAGGAAGGATTATGGGTGGTGAAGAAGAGCTCTTCTGCAGGCAGCCAAGCAGGGGACTGGCTGGAGTTTGCCTTCAGTAGTGGAGGTGAGCGGGGCTGGCAGATTGCAGGTGGGTGTTGATGGTTTGACAGCACACGGGAGAAGATCAGTGTTGGGATGAGCTGTGAGGAGCCTTGAGATGAAGATGAATTGCCATGTTTGACGTAACAGGGGAAGCCATGGAGAGAGAGGAATGATGTGGTTATGCTAACAAGCCAGAAACTGAGCCCAGGCTCCTTTGAGTGAGGAGACAGTCTAAGATAGAGCAACAAATGCAGGAGCCAGAGTGCGCTATTGAAGTCACTCGAATTCTAGTTTAATTAAAAACTAATTCTAGAAAATACATCCCAATTAATTTTAACCTGCCAGTGAGTATCCAGCTGCAAGTCTTTCTTGTGGGCAACAATTCCTCAGAGCTGAGGGCATGAGCAGGGTCTCCCTTGATACATTTGCTCTGTGATACCTTAAATGCCATTTCAGTGGTTTCAGTACTCTGCTGCTGGATGTGTACTCCAGGTTTGATAACTCCATTTCACCATTAAGAGAGGGTTTGTAAATAACTCCTTCCTGTGCCATTATATTCACTGATCATTCCCTGTGGTTTTATTGCCTTTGTGCTGATAACTTTCCTGTATGTTCTCTGTGAAAAGAGTCTTTCCTGCAAAGAGTTTCCTCTCACTGGTGGAGGAAGATTAATTAAAACAACCCTAGGATTTGGTGCTTTGATGCAGTGAGGGCTAGGGGCAGGGTTTTGTTCCCTTTTAAGAAATAATCAATTGTCTGCAGGTAGTCTGCATGCTCCTCCATCTCTCATAGGAAATTCCTTCTTGTTTGCAAGGTCCTTCTTGGGCGCATAGCTCTGGATTAGTTGATCATGTTGTGAAAGGGGGAAGACCTGTGGCTTTAGAAAACCTCATGGAATAATGATTTATTAAGGAAACTATGACTGCTCTATCTCATGCCATGGTTGTGCAGCTCTGGAGCTGGATGATGCCTGTTATGCTCCATTTCCCCTCAGAATTTGGCCTTGTTGCACCAAGAGCAGTGGGATGTGATCAGCTCACATAGGGCTGAGGATCCGCAAAACCTACTCTGGTGTGGAGTATGCCCTGGGCTGTTTCAGCTGATAGGTGGGTGCTCCTCACCAGCAAGGGGTCCTGGCCTTTCTCCAGCATGTCTGACCCAGATGTTCCCAAACCAGTAGTGTTGGATCTCCCCCACGTCCTCCTGGATGCTGCTGCAAGTCTGTCCCTGAGCCACTTTGGATACTTAGACTAAAAAGATGTTTCATTTTAATTATTGCTGGAGGCAAACTTGTCTGCAGGCCAATTAACTTGTACATGTGGCTGACACTAAATTTATATCTGGAGCACAATTTGCTCCTCTGTTCATCTCTAAATGGGATGTGAGCTGCTTTGAGCCATGTTGTGTTTTCATCTGTGTTGTAGAACTGGAAAGACATAGTCAGGAAAAATGAATTCCTCTTCTACAGGACTACTCTTAATGTGTGCAGCTTGCCTGAAGTCAGTCTCGAGGAGTCCCCTCACCAGGCTCCAGCAGAGGGTGCAGTGGCTTTTTGTGTCTCCAGAGCAAACTTTTAGGAAAGGTCTTCCCTCACTCCTCTTTATCCTTTTTTGTTTGATTGCAAGGCCCTTTTCCTTCCTGAAAACTGAAGTTGATTAATGCCTGTAACAAAAACAATCTCTACTTAGTCTTAGAGAAAAAATATAGCAGTATTATAGTCCATTCAGCAAACACTCTGTTATCCAACTGTGTGAAACCTTTGTCAATAGGCAACAGATGGAAGGTTTATAAGAGTCCTCTTGTATTTAATCTTATAGGCTTTTATGAAGCCTTTATCTATCAAATTGTGTTGGGGTTGTTACAATTTTGTAATGCTTTTTGGGGTGTGCTGTTCCCAGTGTTTGTAATGAGGGCAGAATATTTCTTTCCTCATGTTAGCAGTTCTCAGTATCATGGATGCCACAGGAGAGCATTATCTAGTGGATCATCTGAACCTTTAGACTCTTGCTTTCAAAATGCAAATAGCATGCAAAATTAGCTCTCCTGTACATCAGGTACGAAACCTCTCCCAGTGATCAAGGGCTGCTCCTTCCAGTATCTCTGTAGACCAATGTGAACTTTTTTCCCCTCAGAATAACAAGTTTTTTAAAGTATCCATGCAATATACACAATTGGGTAGAAGGAGCCTGATACCACAGTGTTGAAGCCCTCCCTTGTGATACTGGTTCAGAAGTTGCTTGGTTATGATCCTTATATCAACCAGTTGTGTATAATTCTTCTGCGACCAAGGGTCAGCCAAACTGTGCCAGAAAACTGCTGGAGTTCAAGTTTTGGCCAGAAAAGTCTGGTTTCATGCTTTTTTAAATTAAAAAAAAAAAAAACAAAAACAACAAAAAAAAAACCAAAAAACCCCCCCAAAAAAACCAAAAAACCCCCCAAAAAATCCCAAACACTGATCCTGAAAAGATCCTGAAGACATTTGGCCCTGGTCAAGAAGGAAGACTCCTGGTGAGAGCTGGGCAGCCTCACCACATGCTCACCCAGACAGGCTGCTGTGCCTGGTGAGAGGGTGCAGAGATAATTTCCCTATATTACAGACCAGGGTTTGATGCCACAAGCTGTGTTGATCAAGGCCTGGATATTCTCATACCAAGGAGCTTCTGTGCCAAGCTGTGGTGAGCAGTGTGACAGGAGTGCCAAGTCTCCAGAAGGTTCCCAACCTCTTTTCAGCAGTCTGGGGGCTTATTTATTTCACAGTGCCAGTTATGATTGACAGGAATTGGCATGGGGATAATGAGGACTGCTGCAGAAATGATCAGTGGGTTTTCAAGATCTGCTCTTTGAACACCCAGCATGTAAACTGTACATCTGCAGTAGGGTGAGGCTTTTGTTGTCTCTTTAAGACCTAGAACATGGCAACTCAATGCAGCCTAATTTGACTCAACCTCCTAATTCAAGTCTATACTCTCTTCATAATGAGCTACAGATCTTACAAAGATTATTGATGGGATATCAGTGTGTGTGTTGTGAGGAATGCATCAAATTTATTCTTCCTGCAGAGGAAGAGAGAGCCAAGACCTCGACAAAGCTGCGTGTGCTGGTCCACCCAGGCAGAGCACCCCTTGCTGCCTGGTTGCTGTAGCATTGAGAGCATTGATCTAATGAGGGCCAAAGAGTGATCTAATTCCTGCAGGAGCCACACTGAGCGATTCAGCTTCCATTCTCAGACCTGCTGCTCCCACTGACATCTTAGGGCTCTGCCGAAGACATCAGCCCAGGTCTGGGTAGAGCCTGGGACCACATGCTCTCCTGCTTATGGCTGTTTGATCTATTTATTCTGAACTGTCCCTAGACATCACTAAAGGGCTAGCTAATGTGTTTGAAAAGCCTATTATTTCTCTAAATTCCCTCATTTAAATGCAACGTTTCTTTGTGTTTATATGTGTCAAAATGATCCCTGTTTTTAAACCAGGCTTGGAAAGTTTCCACTGAACCTGCTCAGATGTGGTGGGGTCAGACTACTTGGCTGCAAGTAAGAGGCACAAATTCAGCAGCTCTTTGTCACTGTTCTCCTGGTAAAAAGAGAAAATGAGTAATTCCCCTTCCCAGTGAATGGTCTGGGAAATTGGGTGAACTTCCCACATTTCTCAAAGAAGAAGCTAGCCAGATGTTGGTCAGTATTCCAGTTTCCCATTACTCATGCTGTGGGTCAAAGCTGACCAGTGTGAAGAGGCAGCATTTTCATTTCTGGGGTAATTCCTCTGTGGAAGGGCTGAGAGTCCCCATTTGCTGTTGAGGATGGCCTGGAATGCAGTAGCAGAGAAGAGCAGACCTCTCTAGGAGAGTGGTGTCAGGGCATGTTGGGATGAATTGATATGGAGGGCAAGAAGAGATCCTTTCACATATTTCTCCAATCATGGAACGGTTCGGGTTAGAAGAGACCTCAAAGCTCATCTTGTCCCAACATTGCTTCCAAAGGAATGGTCCACTAGACCAGGTTTCTACAATCCATCCAATCTGACCTTGAACACTTCTTGGGACAGGGCAGCCACAGCTCCTCTGAGAAACCTGTGACTCACCACCCTCACAAGGAAGAATTTCTTTCTAATACCTGATCTAACTCTTCTCTCTGGCAGTTTAAAGCTATTCCTCGTCTTCCTTTTTGCTTGCCTCCAGTGGCCCCTTGGTTCAGGGTGGAGACATGATGGGCAGGGACTCAGCAACTCTGTTCCAACAAATTTCCAGTGGGAAAAAATGAACAAAACAGAGTATGAAGTCCCGTTAGACACCTGCCTGTGGCAATTCTTAAACTCTTGAGTAAAGTCAAAGTCTTACTTGGACATGGGGGGAAGTGAAGGGGGGTTGCCCAGGCTCCTCTGCAATGAACAGGATTTGTGATCTTGCCCTGGGCAAAAGGCTGCCCACTGCTCTGCTCTGGTGATAAACAGTCCTGGAAAACTTTCAGCCAGCTCTTGCTAGCAATTAAGAGGTGACCAATTAACACGATTCCATAGTGGCTATTTCCAAAAGGGTATTTAATCCATTACTCCATTAGGGTATTTCCCTAATGACCAAAGCAAGCTGAAGCCATGGTGTGCAAGCTGAGCTGTATCCTGTGCTCTGCCTTCCTCCAGGGAATGAATCTTTGTTCCCCCAGCTTGATATGCTTCCTAGCAAAATGTTCAAATCCTAACCTAGCTGTATATATGTTCTTCAGAAATTATGAAGCAATATTTTCCTGCTGAAAAGTTTTTCCTCTTCCCCTCCCCCTCCAAGTGAGCCTTCATTTTCTCTCTCCTTGAAAAAAAGTACATCTTGTTTCAGCTTTGTCCAGGTCTCAATTTTTTGCATTTGCAGTTAATTTCCTACTTCAAAGAAAAACAGAAAAGTCTTTGATTTACTAGATTGGCTAAATTCAATATCTTTTCCAGAAACAGTGGCTCAGTGTTTCCTAACAATAAGTTCAAACATTTGAGTGATATAATTTCCTCACTTCTGACACTCATCAAAATCAGCATATTGCATGCAGTTTGGGCTCCTTCATCTCCCTGTGGCAAGCTTAGCATAAATTTTATTCACTTTAAACAATAGCTGTGTTTGCCACACAATGTCCTAAAGCTGCAAGGTCTTATTCGTGATACGAATAACATGCACAGTTGGATACCTACATTAAGTATGTATGATGAGATCACTTCCAGTAAAATCTTGAAATGCAGTAATGTGAAAAACATCTGGTTGTTGTGCATTTGATTTAAATTTGGAAGTCTTGGACAAAGAGACTATACATTTATTAATGAGTTCTTTGCTTTATGGAGGTTTCCATGCAATTTACCCATTAGACTTCAAAAGCAGGAAATTATACCACCTCTTGATTGAAATTAGCTTATTAGACATCAGAAGTAGGAAAATATATGATCTCTTGGTGGAAAATAATTATTGCATTGGTTTGGTTTTTTAAAAAAATATTTGAATTTAGCATAGCAATTCCTTCCTATGAACCCTCCACTGATGCAATATGTCTGTGTTTGTTTATGCATGCATATGCCAAAAAAAAAACAAACCAAAAAGGATGGGGAAAAATATTTGGATGCTGGCAGTTGTCCACCCTGAGCCATGCTGATGCCTTAGCTGGAGATGCTGGTTCTTGTGCAAGGGGTAATCCTAAAGCAGGGACCTAGGGCACAACCCCATGGCCTTTCCAAACATTTAAAGCCATAGGAGGTGGCCACTTCATGTCTCTACCCCAGACCAAGGAGAAGCAAGGACAGAGCAACTTCTCCCCATCACCTCTCGCCTGGGTTAGTGCCTGACATCCCCTTTGTGCCCTCAGCAGGGCTCATTGAAGGTCTCAGCTGCACCCACTGCTCTGGGTGGTTGTTCCTGTGTCCCCCCAGCAAAAATGCAGAATGTGTTTGAGTCCTATCAATAGCAAGCTGCTGTAACCATGGGCATCCTGCTGTTTAGCAAATTGTAGAGAGGAAAACTCAACAGGAATGGCCAAGGGGATGAATTAGAGCTGCCCCTTGGCAAGCATGGCATAGAAACTGGTGAGTTTGTTTTTTAAAAAAAAAAAAAAAAGTAGGCATATGACATTTCTAATTTTTCATTCACTGCTGAGTTTCTGCTCTGAGATATGGAAAATATTTGCAGGGGTACTGGAAGTCCTGCCACGTTTCTCTTGCAGTCCTGCCTCACTTGCCAGGTTGGCCTCTCCCTCTGCCGTGAGTGCCACTGTGGTGGGCAGTCCCTCTGCCCCCTCCACCTCACAGAAATGTGCTCTTGGCATCCCCAGATTCACATGTCCTGAGGGAAGGTCACGAAATACGTAGGAAAAATTGCAGGAAATGTTGCCAAGAGCCAAACTGGTGAGCAGAGGGGGCTGGCCCTGTGTGACCCATTCCTTGGCCCATCACCTTTCTTTCTATACAAAAATACTGTATTAGACCTCTCTGTTGGTCTCCTGTTGTGCCCAGTTCCTCACAAATGCCCAGTTATGGTGGTTTTTTGATAGTTTTTTCAAACATGGAAGCTGTGATGGCAGATTAGGCTGGAAAAATCTAAGAAATGTGTATTATAAGGTATCAATATTTCTGTAATTGCTTTGTGCAATAGTCTTTCTGATGCTGCTTAAAGGTGCATTTGTTTCTATATTTTTTTTGCTACTGCTGAGGATTTTGCTGAATTAATCCTCAGTTTCTCATAAATTGTTATGTATCTGTGGAGAGAATTATTATTTTAGTCCCTATAACCTCAGCTTAGGGAAACATGGATGGCAAAGCAATACATCTCTGCAGCAGTCACTGTGTTGTCCTTAGAAATATGGGCAGTGAGCCAAGCAGAATTTAAACAGTTTATTCAGAAAAACAGTTATTTAGCTCTTGTCTCAGGCTGCCAGCAAATCCTTTGGCTTTGGCTCAGAGGGGATAAATACAACCAGTTTCCACTCAATGTGCAGTTCCCCATAAGAAAGAAAGATGGAAACCTCAGGAGTTTTTATAAACAGTTTTTCTGGCCTGTCATTTTTAACTGGTTCTGTTCTGGCCCCTCATCTTTTGGGTCCAGCAGTGTTTCAAACGTGATCATGGTTTGCTACATCCCCATGCATGGGCCAGGAAATGGCTGAGGAAACCTGTCCTCTGGATGTGTAGACCATAACAAATGACCAATTACTGGAAAATACTCTTCTAGTGAAACCATCTGCATACAGACTGACTCATCTAAGAGCTGACAAAGCAGACAAGTCATCTCTCGTGTTTAAGAAACCAGGTTAGCCCCATGTATAAATGTTCTTTTCCAGTAGCACCATGATTTTATCCATCAGGCATGTTCTGCTGAGCTTGCTGTGAGGCAGATAATACCTTATCACTGATCAAAAATCCTGCTTACTGCTTTAATGCAAACAAATGTATTTTTTAGGCTTCTCAGATCACTTGCTGCCCAAATTCCTGCATGGCATGCTTACATCATAAAATAAGATTAAAACAGCAACTCCATTGATGTTCAAAACCAATGACACTTCATTTTTTTATATGAAAAGATGATGGAGAGATTTGTATATGATGTTCCTATATTTCTACAGTTAAAACTAAGGTACTTTGCAGGAGTACGGTTCAGCTTTGGACTGTATGGAACCATTTATCTTCATGTAATACCAGTGGAGGTCTCTAATTATTTAAGTGCTTACAGGGTTTATAACATTAGCTCAAGTTTCTTGCACTAGGCTCTTTACTTGCTTTTTATTCTGAAAAAAATGTGATAGCCTTTGGAAGGAAGAGAAATAGGGTTTTTTCTAGATAAAGATAAATTGGAGCCTTGACTTGGCAGGAAATTTTTTGGATGACTTTTTTACAGACTAGATTTCACTATTCCAGTGCTTTTGAGTCCTCTCCTCTCCTCTCCTCTCCTCTCCTCTCCTCTCCTCTCCTCTC
>JAHLSL010000025.1:8829635-8844616 GCA_025920805.1 Petroica traversi | reverse complement strand
TCCTCTCCTCTCCTCTCCTCTCCTCTCCTCTCCTCTCCTCTCCTCTCCTCTCCTCTCCTCTCCTCTCCTCTCCTCTCCCCTCCTCTTTCCTTTCTCCTTTTCTTACTGTGGGAAGGACCCTTTCTTCCTTTTCTGCTTTTTACAGACTGAGCAGAACATGAGGTAATACAACTGGGGACTAATGTTAGTGCCAGACTTTTCCCAGTGGGCAGACAAAACAGGAAAGTCAAATTCCAACTTGAAAAATATGAAAAACCCTCAGTGAAATGCTCAGGGGCCAAAGGCAATGCATAGGCCAGGTCCTCAGCTGTCATTGGTGTATCTGGAACTGTGAGCACCAGCGAGGCATCCCCAGCTCGTGGTGCTGGGATTTCCCCGGGATTCACAGTCTGGGGAACACGGAGAGCTCACACCTGGCTGGTGTTCACAGGTGAAAATTTGCTGTAATAGGTTAATTCCAGATGTTGCACAGCCATAAGCAGCTGTGATACTTTCCCCTGCATGCTCTCGCTGCTCTTGCTGATGAGCTCATCCTCCCACAGGTAACGCCCGGGCCAGCCCCGGGTCCCCTCCGTGGGCAGCTGGGAACACAAAGGAGCCGTTGATGGCAGCGAGGAGCCTTCTGCAGGTAGCAGGATGGGATGAATCATGGTCTGTGGTTATGTCAGACTCTGCAATATATTTCTCATTTGCTGAACTAAGGCTTTTATGGGATAATAGTGCAGGGTGTGCGCTGTAAAAGGCAAGGGAGTGAAGGATAGCAGGGAAACCAGATCAAGGAGAAATAAATAGCCCATGGTAGGTATAGAGCCTGCTTCCTTCTTTGATTTTTTGTTTAAATTCAGTACCTAGATAGCACTGGACTTATCCTCCTACTAAAATCAATAGTGCCCAATATCATCCTTTCTTCCTTTAGGTTACTTAGACCCTTCCAAACTTTAGGGAGAAAAGTTATTTAATTAATTATTGTTAAATTATCATAATTGGCAATTATTTAATGCAGTTTTTCATTAATTCAATTATCAGGATATATAGGCACATTAGGCTCTTCTTACTACAACCAAGCAATCCAAAACCAGGTTACCAGCCCTATTTTCAGTGTTGAAATGTGGTGCAAATAAAGGGGGCTGTGGTCAGGGCCCCCCCCAGGGCTGCCATTCCTGGTGGCAGTGATCTCCATTTACAGGCTGTCCCCGGGCCAGGGAGCAACCCCAGCCACCACAGGACTCCCCACACATGAGTGCTCTGACATAAACACCTCATGTAAATCCTCCAGGGCTCATAATGCCATTTTTTTGCAATGACTATTTTGGCTGAGAGCAGTATAAACTTACTGGAAAATGAATAACCATTCTTACAAGTGTCAAACTAAACATTTTTTCTGCTCCCCAGTTTCACCCATCTCCTTTTTCCCTCAAGGTCTCTGTATTTCCATCCCAGCTTTCTCCCCAGGCTGGAGCCAGTGCCTGGGGGTTCCTGTGTGTTCTGGACCAACCATATCACTTACTAGAAAATAATTGCATGGTTTTGTCCTTCTTGAGGGAGGAATAAGATGACACTTGTGCTGCCACGATACTTCTCTGCACCTCAGGCTCTAAAGTCTCCATCACCAAGATGAGCTGTGGGAGTAGGTGGAGGCAGCCTGACGTGGACAGGAGGGAGGTACTGGGAGGCATTAGGTGGCAGGTCTGGTGGGTGCAGGCTTGGGAGATGCACAGGGCTCAAGGAAAAGGAGACATCCTGTTGAATTAGCACAGGGGACCCCAATCCTGCAGGATTCTGGTGTTTTGGAGAGATTGCCTTTATATCCATTTGCTTTAAGGAACTATTTCTATGAGGCAGCTCCTCAGGGCACTGGGGAAAAAAACAGGGAGCATGGGAAAGGGTAGGGGATGGAAAGCAAACCCATTCCAGGTGGGGAGAGGGAGAGGGCTCTGGGAGATAGGTTTCCCCAAATTCCCTCAGGGATAACACCAAGCACCTAACTTCTTAGATCTTGTTTTGTGAAGAGCCAGCAGTCCTCTCCTAGGGCCAAAGATCCAATAGCAGTGGAGGAAAAAGGAAATAAATCATCACTGGGAACTGTGTGAGAGGCAATGAGCTGAGTCAGCACTTGTGGGCTCATGTCACACAGACACATTTTCTAGTGGTTTTATCTCAGGAAATTTGGAGGACTGGTTCCAAGCAGTGTTGGCCATGTTGGGCTCCCCTGGCTGATGTGAATCTGGGAAAGGCTCAGCCTCCAGCTGCTTTTTAAATGGATGTGACATGAGCTGTTCTCTGCAAAACTAGTGGATTTGAGTTAAAATGAGGCACTAATGTCTCTGAGGAGAAATCTGTGTTCTTTTACAGAACATGGTTGTGCTCTTTTGCAACCAAACCTCGTTTGGGATTTTTGCTCTATGTTCTGTTCACCCATTTGTTGTACATTGCTGTGGAAGTGATGCTGATGGTGAAGATGGTTTTACATTGGGCAGAACATCTCAACCCATGACATCTCTGCACTCAAAGAGGTGAGCAAGGGCTTATGTTTTGATTTATCAGGGCAGATGTCTGGTGTTTGTTCTGAGGCTGCACTCAGGAGCAGTTTCACACAATTAAAGGCATTTGCCAACCTTCCCTGGTGCTTTGGGTGCCCAGATTGAGCACGTTGTACCTCATCACTGAGGGTCCTGTTGAGCTCCAACACAGGCTGTGGGCTGGGTCCTGCACAGGTCAGCACTGAAGCCCAGGAGAAAGGAATAAATCTCCAGGAGCTGAACATTTCATCCTGTCAACCTGGGAGAGATTTGCTCAGATGACTTACATTAATTTTAATGGAAACTGTGTGCAGAAACCACAAGCTTAAATCAAGAAGATTATGTCAAAAGAGTAGACTTCATAAATCCAAATGACAGACTCCAAGTGGGTTTTTCTGTTCGCTGCAAAGAACCCATCACTATTTTCAGCTTCTTAGAGCTGACACAATGCCCAGCCTTCATGGGGATCAAGTTTTGGAATAGTTTTTGTAATTCAAAGGATAAAGGAAGAAATCTCCCCAAGTAGGGCCATGTTAATAAGCAGCTGCACTAAAGGAGCAGTTCTCAGAGACTTCAGCACAAGTTCTGGCTTGGCATCTCACAGCAGTCTTTGTGCCAAGGTGGGATGAGCTGCTGAATAATGTTTCCTTGTGGTGATGTGGTTGGGAGCATGGCAAAGGATGTTGCATCAGTCCACCCTGCCTGCCCATCCCAGTAAGG
This sequence comes from Petroica traversi, assembly GCA_025920805.1. NCBI lineage: Eukaryota > Metazoa > Chordata > Aves > Passeriformes > Petroicidae > Petroica > Petroica traversi. The sequence goes on along the minus strand of JAHLSL010000025.1, from coordinate 8,841,377 downwards.
AGACTGGCACTTTCCATGGAAGAAACAGTCTTTCCTGCCCAGCTGTACTTTTAAAATTCTATCCATTAACTGCAATAAAAGGAGAGAAAAATATAACTTTCAGGAATCTCCACAAGGGATAATATTAATTTTTCTGAGGATAATTTAACTTGACAAAGTACCTCCTGAGCTTGTGTGGCGATGGAGGTATAAGGCAAATCCAACACAGCAATCACAAACTGATCAAAATGCAATTCAAGAAAGTGATGAAATTGGATGTATTGCAATAGGTCAAGAAAACCATGACATGTCTTTGGGCAAAGGAAAGGACCTGGCTTGGAACCAAAATTCTGTTGCATTCTGTGCCTGAGAGAGCCTCTTGTCACAGAGCTCACAGAGCTGTCTCCATGAGCAAGACAAGAACATCACCACAGGGCTCTCCCTGCTTGGGTGGAAGGAACAGACAGAAGATTTCCCTCTTTTCTATCCTAAACTGCTCCCAGCCATTCCTCCCACCTGCTCCTTTCTCCAAAGCCATCCTGACCTTGGTGCCAGCTTGAGTTCCTCCCTGGCTCCCTGGGGCTGGCAATGCCAACACAGAAGATGCCTGTCTAATGCCACCAAACTTCTGGAGAACCTCACAGCCTGGGGTTGTCAAACCCCACTGACTGGAGACAGATCTGTTACTTGTTTCCTCTCTACAGATCCTAAAATGCCTGTGCAGTGTGGTGCCCTGTGCCAGTGCTCCAGCAGCAGTTCTGAGGGAGCCTAGGGCAGCTCTCAACACCAGCTGGGATGGGGATCTCCTCATGAGCCATCAGACAGCTGCCCTGTTTCTGGGGAAGGAATAATAAACCTTCCCCGTAAAACCTGCTTTTGGAGGCAGGGCAGAAAAAGCTTTCCTGCCAGGAAACAGTAGCCATCACTAATGAACAGGGAGCCATTCGTCATTAGGCTCTTGTCAGTGACTGACATGTTTGTGGCTCTGGACATCTGGAAGGGATTTAGCAGAAAGGTCTGGTTCCTGTGACACTGCTAATCTCCCTGGCTGATGGATTCAAAGGGAATGAGGTAGAAGGAGAAAACTGAAGATGCAAGGACTGGTTCTTCCCACATGGAAAATAAATAAAGGACCTGCTCAGGGAAGAGGGTAAACAACCCCATTCTGCAGCGTCAACCACTTTATCTTCTTTCCCCTTCTCTGGTTATTTACTGGAGTTAACCACAATGTGCCAAAATTAAAATACACTCATACCCACAGGGTTTCTGCAGGGTAGTGGAGGCTCAGGTACTTTCCCCTCTCTGACTCCCCAGACACCTTCCCATCTTGGAGGGAGTGTTTGGGGCTCAGTGATGCTTCCCTGCAGAAGTGTTGAGCTGAGCTTGAAGTACACCCTAGACCACCTCCTGCTACAACTCTCACCCAGATTTTTTTGAGTACTTTTGAGGCTCAGCCTGTGACCCTGCCTTTGGACCTTGTGCATCTGCTGAACAGCATGACCCCAGCAGACCCCACTGCTGACCTGAGACAAACGTGGGAGTCTTCCCATCTGGGGGAGAGACATGGGGACCCTGAGGTTTTAACTGTTGGTTTCACCTTCCTGAGACATAAGGAAGAAGAGTCATGGTAAAAACTGGCAGAAAGATTTCCCAAGCTAAATCTGGTGGCTAGTGGTTGGGGCTCACCTTGTCTGTGGGAGGCCTGAGTGTGGCTGCAAGGGGCTGCTCTGGGTTAGTCATGCTCAAAAATCACTCAGTTTTACAGAAAATTGCACAGCTAAAGTCTGTTTCAAAATAAGGGACATGACCTGCCTTTATAATCTCCTTGACTACTTGGTTGTCAGGTTCTTCTGAGAGTGACTCAAATTTCATCTTGTCTGAGGTTTGGGAAACGTTTCAGCTCCAATTGCCACCCACAATATATTGGTTTGTCAGTCCTGCTCAAGATAACCTCATGCCTAGACATGGTGCTGCTATACATTGTGTACTGATGAGCAACATATTTTGTTTCTATGAGTATGACACATTAGTTGGACCATTATCTTAAGCATGGCATTCCTGAAATATACCATTGGATGTCTCATGGTTATGAGATGGTCTTTTTTTAGTACCATCTGGGCTAAAATAATAAGGGTCTGTCCAGGACCCATGAGCTCAGACCTCAGTAAGATTCACATACAATTCCTAATTTGGACAATTTTGGATTCATACAGTCACTGGAGGAAAACAGTCAGGGAATTCCCTGGTTCTTCAGTTTAAAGTGTAAATCACCAAAGGCCAGTGAAAGCTAATGAGCAAACCAAAGATACTTTAGCTAGCTAAACAAGTACTCCCAGCAGTAATCTGCTCAGAGAACCTTTACATGACCTTTAAAAAAATGTTTATCATATTATTTTCTTCAGTTTTGAGAAGTGTTTTTGCTTAAAAGAGCTTTCAGGGAGTTTGACAATCAGATTTTGATGAGTTCTGAAAAGTTGGAGCAACAGATGCCCAGAGTTGGTGCAGGAAATTCACTGTTGGCAGCCTTGATGTGCTCTGGAGCAAGTCTTTGTGCATGCTCATGGGTGTGTATTTGCACATCACGTCCCTAAGCCCGGAGGTTTTTTCCTGGCCAGCCCCAGGCAGAGATAAGTGTGCTCCATCTTCCACCTACCTGACCTGGCCTCTAGAAAAAGAGGAGAGTTTGGGATTAAACGATCATGACCTCATCCAGGGAGTTTCACATTACTGTGTGGATTAGGACCATATGACTGGAAAGCCCATCTGATAAATATTTGTTCCTTCTCATGGATGAAGCATCTCTCCTGCAGCAGCTGGAGGAGGGAATGTTGTCTTCCCACTTCTCCTGGCTCTGCCAGCACGCTGGGTTCCTGGTGTAAATCAGCCTAGCCTTGTGCTATAATAAAAGAAGCTAATGTGTCCACTTGCCAGCTTCAGAGTTGGAAAGTGATGAGTGTGGACAGGGCCAAATGATTGTGAAAAGCAGACTTAGAAGAATCAAAAACTAATAATGAAAAAATTAGTCAGTCTTGATTGTCCTACAACTGCCAGACTAATCCTTCTGGAATTCTCCCAGGACAGAGCATCACTTACTTTCTCAGTAGCTGGCAACTCTGCTTTTTAAAAGTAGTGGTGGAAACTACTTTGGTTTTAAGAAAATTATTATTTGTAGTGAGGTTTTGCTTCATTTGAATTCCAGATTTCCAGACACTTGGAGCTAATTGGAATACAAACTCGTATTGCATCACACCAAAGAAATCACTCCTCTGATTCTTCCCATCAATACCCAAAGCTGAGTTTGTTGACCCACAGAAATCAAGAGCTCAGTTTGCCTAAAGCAGAGGAACTGGATTTAGCCCAAGAGGTTTTGCTTTACAATGTGCTATGTCTCCAATAAAATCCATGTCTCCAGTTTCTCACTGCTTTGGCTATGCCAAAGTCCTAGTGCATGTTCAGACATCCTCTACAAAACCTATTCGTACACTTGAATCTCTTGGAAAAAAGCCTTAAACCTTCATGCATGTGAGCTCAGAAATGTGAGTGTGCTTTGCAGGACAAATCAGCGTGTGCCTGCTTCAAATACTTGACTGAACCCTGTAGAAAATGCTGCTCCTTGTATTTTATGAAAAATGAGTGACATGGCCCTGGCTGGCTGTAAAAGTGATTTATCCAGGAACATATGTCTGTACATTGAACTTGCATAACGAAGGCAATTATTTTCCATTCAACCCTCCTGACACATTGCAATGTTCGTTCTCGGCAGTGGTGAGGAAATGGATCCAAACCACTCCAGCTCTGCCTGGCCGTTTATCAAGGAGCCTCTGCAACTGCTGCAGATTATATTATTAAATCATTCCCTCCTAGAAAAAATCACTAGCCTTGCCATGTTATCTACTCAGCTGTAACTAGAAAATCACTGCAGCCAACTTAAGGCATATATCCCCAAAATTCCTCATGGTGATGATGGACATGCAATATCTAATCAAGAATGTATGCCTGTATGATTTTGGAGTTTCTAGGTGCATGTGCATCTGGGATTGGGGGGGAGGCTCTGCTTGGCATGCAGCCCCAAAGCAGACAGTGGTGAATGGGATGTCTCTGAGGAAGCAGAAGGAAAAGGTGAAGTCCATTCATGCAGGAGCTGGTGAGGTATAGAATCACCTTCAGAGCGTGGTGTCAAAGCCTGAGGAGGTGTTTTGCTGCCAATGGTGTGATGCCAAGCAGGAGAGCACATGGAGTGGGGTTGTTTTGCTCTTGTACGCCATGTGGTATCCATGTGGAAGTGGCCAGTGACATCTTTCCAAGCTGTTACAGAAACCAAGAGGGGAAATCTGTCGGTTTTCACCCTCCCAGTTGTGCAGGGCCTCTCCAGTGTCAACTCTGTATCAAACAGAATCATTAAGGCTGGAAAAGACCTTTAAGATCATCACTTCCAAAAATTAACCCAGTACTGCCAAGCCCACCACTAAACCATTCCCTAAGTGCCACAGGCCACATCGACACATTTATTGAACACTTGTATAACTCTACAAACTGGGACATCAGGGACGTACCAATACTACATGTAACAGATACCAAACATATTTTAATTTTCATTATTATTTCATGCCCTGCTTTTTCTCTTAGATGTAGCATCTCTTCTTAAGGTGTGACTCAAACAAGTCAAGGCAGCTGTGAGAAACACTGTTGTTCTCCAGTTTTTTACCTTCCCAGAACTTAATGTTTCTAAATATTTTTAATATGCTCCTAACTGCAAGAACCCACAGGGCTTGGATAAACCTTTGGGATTACTTCAGAAGTATGAATAACATGTTGAAAAATGTACAGTAGGGAACATGCTGGAACTATCATGCTTTAATGGCTCTTTTTCGTTTCTTCAATAACACATGCAATGCATGGAGAGATTCCTGTGCAGAGGCCATATGATCTGTAGGCGATGCCCACCTTGCCACATTGGGTGTAGCACAGCAAAGTGAGAAAATCTGAAATTCTTTTTCTGACCCACTGTTTTGACTGTTTTAGGCTGACCTTGAAGTAATTTTTGTCATGTTTTCAGGGAGCTGAACTTCATCCAGAGTCTGTAGGCCAACAGGAGCAGCCTTCTGGCTACACACCTCTGGTTATGAGATGGTCTATTGACATAATGGGGTTTGTGTTTATTTTTGGCAGGCAATGCTTTCTTCTGCCTGTTCTATTTAACCAGAATTAATGAGTATCTTGGGTTTTGTTCATTTTTTTCCTTTCTTTTTTTTTTCTTTTTAAGGATGTTTCGATATATCATAATAAACTAAATGAATTCAGATTTCAAAGCTTAGCATCCCAAAATAACAGTCAGTTGTAATTTGGCTCAATGCTCCAAAGTTTGCTCTCTTCCTGCATTACAACATGGCCTGGGGCCAACCTCAGCAGATTACTCTGCTGATGCTGGGCGTCTATCAGACCTTTAAATCAGATGGAGCAGGCCAGAAAAAAACTTGCTTTATCCGTTTTAAGGTCTGCAGACTCTGCTCTGCTCATCAAGTGGTTTGCTCTCCAGTGATGCCACAGACTTCTCCATCGCTTATGCAGCTATGCATGGAAATGAATATTCCCCAGAAAGATATGTCAGAATAAGATTTCTTAGGCGTTTTCTACTTCATTGCTGGCTTGCTGAAAGTAAGAAGACAAGTTGCAGGGCAAGGAATAAAATGAGAACTTGCAAGAGCTAGAAATGCCTTGTGGGAGCTGTTTTCTATCTCTCATTTTTATTTTTCATATACATGGAAGATATGATTAAGTGACACTGAATTATTCACTGAAAGTTGAATTGCTACTTCTTGTGACTTCCTGCTCTGTAAATCTACTGTATCAAATATCTACAATATTGGGCAGTGGGAAGGAGGGGAAAATAGAAAAGAGATGAGGAGATATCAGCTTGGCCCACAGCTCTACTCCTGAGACTCAGTGGCTTTGTTTTGTGTGTGCCTGTCAGCAAATGAAAGAGCAACAGCAACAGAGAAGCATTCTTAAAAAGGCTTTTCTCGAAGTATCTAATGTGGGAAGATACTTGCAAGCTTATATGATGAAGTAAGAGAATTGTTTTGTTTACATAAGAGAAGATAAAGCACATATTCCTTCCATCACAATGATATATTAAATGGAAGCAGAATATTGTGTGTAATTGCCTTTTTGGCCAGCACTCCCGAGGCCCCTGAGGACAGGACAAGGGGTGCCTATCCCATCTAACTCAGGGCAACAACCCTGCTTAAATGCTTGGGGAAGGCATTTTAGCACTGCTCAGTGTAGATTTATTGGGCCAGACCTAACAAGAGCTACAATAGTATCTTCACCTTTAATCAGAGAAGAGAGACTAAACAAACAGTAACTGTACATGGGCATGGAGTGACAGGACAAAGGGGAGTGGTTTAAACTGACAGAGGGCAGGATTGGAGGGGATATTAGGGAGAAATTCTTCCCCGTGAGGGTAGTGAGGCCCCGGCACAGGTTGGCAGTGGCTGTGGCAGAAGGGCTGTGGCTGCCCCATCCCTGAAAGCATTCAAGGCCAGGCTGGATAGGACTTGTGCAACCTGGTGTCAGAGACTGAAATGCTACAATTTATAGCTAAAACATCTTCATGAAGGACTTTTGCCTCTTTTAGCAAAACTGTATAAAAGCCGTAGAGAAAACTACTATACCCAGAATAAGACCCTGCACTGCTCATTGATGGAATAAGATAAAGTGACTCAGTTCTGGGCTGGAGGAAGAAGAATACATTCACAGAGGGATCAAGCTTAGCACCTTCAGGGTGGAGACCACAGCCCCTGACTATCAGCTGCCAGCTCACACAGACCCTCACACCAAAGGGTTGGGGGAGGAGACGTTTTGGGTTGGTAGTGAAAAAGTCTCTGGTGACAGGCAGTGAACACCCATCCTCCACTGCGCAGACCAGCTCAGCCGTGGGCCCCTTCACCCAGGGAAAAGCCTCATCCATGGGAAGGACAAGAGAGGGGCTGTCATGGCCCACCAAAGGCCCCCCCCAAAGGGATCCCCAGACCCTGCACCAGAGCACTGCAACGTGATGCAACAGACCCGCAGTGTTCCAAGGGGCAGTGTCAAACTGGCCCCTCAAGGGAGGCATGTGGGCATTCCTACCTTCCCAAAACATATATTAATCCATGGGATTCTATACTTTTCGGCACAGCAGTGGGGAGCCCTCACCACCAAGAAGACCAGATGGTGGGAAACCATGAGACATTGTTGGGACCTTCTGAAGGGTGATATGTTACTACCTAACCCTTGTCACTCTCACCCTGCTCCCCCCACCCCACAAACATCTTTCTATTTTTTTTTTTTTCTTTTCTCTTTCTCTCTGCCTCTTTTACTATTAAATAAAATATATCACTTTCTTTGGCACCAACATCTAGCCTCATTTGGTTTTAATCAAGTTTTGGAGTTTATTTTGAACCTCTCTGGGTTCAATCCATTTTATTCACAGAGACTTGGTTTTCTTTATTTGCTCTTCTGTATTTAAACCAGTTTGTAACACCTAGTCCAGAATCCTCTTGTTCCAACCAACATGCCACAGGCAGGGACACCTTCCACTAGACCAGGTTGCTCAAGAGCCCCCTCCAGCCTGGCCTGTTGTGGATGTTACTGTACATATATGTATTTTGGTATTTTGTTAGTATGTTACTATGTTCATAATAACAACACTTTATACATATAGAGGGCCTTTTAGACACAATTTTGAGTGGAGCTGGAACATAAATCCCTGCTGTGTGTGGTACAGGCAAGTGGGATTAGCTCTCTTCCTTTACCAGCATGCTCTGAACACATCAAATGGAGCTGACTGCAAAGGGAAATGAAGAGGATTATGTGATCTTTATCATGATCTTTTTACAAGACTGATGTGTGAAAGCAAGAGCATGGTGTGAAGGACCATCTGCCACATCGTTAACACACTGGACATGGAAAGCAGACCCAAAAGGCAAATGCAGGAGCATTTGGGGTGAAGAAGTTGTTCCAAAAGAACTAAAAAGACACAGAAGGGAAATACATTCCCCTGATGTTAGTACAGATAGTGAAAACAGGGAACAAAGTGGGAGTGTGGGATGAGATGGGATGTATTTCACACCAGTGTATGAACAGGCTTGTGGTCACTGTCATTTCCCATCAGTAACTGACTCCTCTGAACTCCCAGCCCAAGCCAGACACAAGCCACTGGCTGTCAGCACTGCAGACACCAGGGACTATTGCTCTATATTATTCCAAAACACCTATCTGGACTATTTGTGTTTGCATCAGTCCCTTTTGTGCTGGAGCTGTTCTGATTGTGCTGTGTCCAATGCAGGGCTGTGCCTCCAGCTGTAGCAGCGCCTGGCATTTCAGAAACACCCAGAAGTGAACTGAATGAAGGACCACCTATTTAATCTTCCAAATAAATTCTGCTGAGTTTTTAACAAAAGCACAGCAAAGATGCTCAGAGCTATTTTCAGTGATTTTTCTCAGTGTCTGTGAAAACAAGAGCAGAGGCTATACCAGAGGAAAAGAAATTCAACCTGAAATCACCATTAGGTAGAGCTCTGAATGAAATGGAGATTCAGGCTGTTGTAGGAATGTCATAGTTACCAAACATCACTATAACTTTTTATTTTGGGAATTAGAGATTGTATTGTTATGAGGATTCTAGAAACTTAATATGGCAAACAAATACAAAGAAACCACTTTTAACTCTACGTTGTTGATTATTTGCCTTGAAACTATTACTAGAAAGGTGGAAAGGTGGTTTTTCTCCAGAAGCTCTCCTTCTTGCCTTTCTGTGCAGCTCAAAGAACAAAGCGAAAAATATTTATGGTCTTAATGATTCCGTAATTTTAGCCTTCAGTTTTGTTTATACAGGAAAAGATTTTTAAATAATAGATGTTTATTATTGCTGAAGATTTCTTCACTTGGCTTAGGGTATGTCTTTCGGTTCCTCCCTTATAATGGAGCAGCTATTATGTCTGAAATGTGTACAGAAGGGTCTATTTGTATAAGTGCAATTTTCTACGTGATTGATTTTAGAGTATTTGTATGAGTATGCAGAGAGTCCTCTGTCCGTGGATTTCATTTCAAACTAAACATCCGTCTGGAAGCAGAGGTTAAAACAAGTGCAAATCAAGGCAGTGGTTATTCACAAATAGGTTTGTCACAGTCTGATAGCCAAGTATATTTAAATATTTCTTTGCAACACTTGAACTGCTCTCAAACAGATTCTAGAAACTAATTGAAGGCTTAGTGAGTACAGAAAGTCCTGTTGGAGAGGAATAATGAATAAAGATGCACTGAAGAAGAACGAGGAGGCAGCTGGACTGGGAGAGAGGGATGGGGAGGAAGAAAAGCAACAGTGGTAGATAAAACCACTGAATTTGCCTGCATGTGACTTGGGGAACCCAGGATGTGTCAGTGCTGGGCACAGCATGGCAGTGGGGCTGCCCCATCCCTATCCACACTCACCCTGACCCCTCACAGCTGGTTGTCCCTCCTTATTCCCTGTTTGCTTAATCTCCAGGGGAACATTTCACTGAGAAAAATCTTCGTCAAGTTAATTCCCAACATTTTGGGTTCAACAAACTTCTGCTGGATACAGTGTGGGGTTTGGTGTCTCAAGGACATCAACCCTCCTTCAGGAAGGTTATAATGGGAACACAGTGGTCCTGGTGAGCTCATCCCAGGACTGGCAGCCCTGTGCTCCTGGGGGAAGATGTTGTTCTGAGGATCTGAGATTCCTGCTCCTTGGGGTCTCTGGGAGAGAAGCTCACCCATCTATAAACCAGCTTTGTGAGTGAAAGGGACCTTGCCATTCCCAAAACTGCAGCCTAGCACAGGGAGGGCAAGGCAAGAGCCTACACCCAGAGGCTTGGCTCTGCCACACTGTGGGACCTCTGCTGTTCTTCCTCACAGAGAAATTGCAATGGGCTGCTGTTTTCAGAGAACTCAGCAGTTGGCAATGCTTTTGCTTGATTTCCCTCCACTTTTCATTCTATTTTTTAAGAGCTTTAAGCCTTCCCCTGGCAAAAAAAATTGCAATAGCTAGTGGAGGAGGAGTTAGACCAAGGGGTCTAATCTGGCCTGGAAAAATGCACAATCATCAGCTCAGGCTTCACAGCTGAAAATCTTTGCCCAGAGCCAGGGAAAGAAGTCACCCCTTTCTGGGCAGAGTGTAGATCCTCTCTTCTAAAGACAGAAAACTGGAGGCTCATAAAATTGCCTCCATTTTATAGAGGTGCATCTGAGACTCTCAGGCAATACTCGAGAGAGTTCAAAACATCACCTTTTCCTCAGAAAGACCTGAGACCTCTCTTTCATATCTTTAAGGCTGGACTCATGAGCCTTTTCAGGTAAGATTTTACGATTTACTTACTTAGATGAAAGAAGTAATGAAACACTCCGTGGAGAGAGGAAACCTGGCTGAGGAATGGTTTTATGTATTTTATCCAATGAGCATTAATGGGTTTTATGCAGATCAGATCTATTTACTGTGGGGAAAATAATCTTTGTAGACTTAAAGTGCTTAATATTGCTAAAGACTTTTTCTCTTTGGCTCAGTGATTGCTCGCTGGACATGTTTCAATTCCCATCCTTTGCTGAGCAGCTGCCCTTGCTGGCCACTGCCCAGTCTGCAAAGTCACAGGAGGATTTTGCACAGATCTGTCCCTAAGGGCAAGCGGCCCCAAAGGACCCCTTTTGCTTCCCAGGCAGATTTAGGGAGGAAAGATCCCTTTAACTTTGATGTCAGTCCAATCAGAGCAAATCCTTTACAAACACTGGGATGCTGCAGTGAATCATAGAATCACACAAAGGTTTGGTTTGGAAGGAACTTAAAAGCTCATCTTGTTCCAACCCCCAGCTGTGGGCAGGGATGCCTTCCACTATCCCAGGCTGCTCCAAGCCCCATCCAATCTGGTCTTGAACACTTCCAGGGATGGAACATCCACAGCTTCTCTGGGCACCCTGTGCCAGGGCCTCACCACACTTACAGAGAAGAATTTCTTCTTAGTATCAAATATAAATGTCTCCCCTTTTAGTTTAAAACCATTTTCCTTTGTCATAACACTATCTGCCCATGTAAGAAGTCGTTCTCTTTCCTTTCTATAAGTCCCGTTTAGGTACTGTTAGGGTCTCCAAGATCTCTCGGAAGCTTATCTACTCCAGGCTGAACACCCCCAACTTTCTCAGAAAGTTTCCCAAACTTTCGTTTGGTTTGGTATAAAAGCAGCAAGACTCCTTTTGCCAAGGGTGACCCCTGCCAGCGTGGGAAGTGGCTGGAAGAGGGTCGACACCAGGAGGCACTGGGGGGACCTGGGGAGGCAACACGGGTGACATTCCCGCGGCGTGGGCAGGGCTGGGCTGAAACCAGGAGAGCCTCTGGGCAGGGTGTCACGAAGGGGCTGGAGTCGGTGGGACACTTGGAGTGTAGCAATGCAGTCACCCGCTCTGAGTCCCGCCTGGGAGAGGATGGAGGGAAAAAGTCCCGGTGAAGAAGAAATTGAAGATGAAACTCTGGGCTGGGAAGGGAGACAGGGGACATCCCTGGCTGCTTTTCCTCCCACCGCGGCGGGTCTGAGGGGCACGGACAGAGCGACGTGTGAAAAGACGGAGGTATGGAAGGGCGGGTGGGCGGACGGAGGGACGGATGGATGGATGGATGCCCTTCGCGGGGGGCGGCCCCTCTCCCCTCCTTCCCTTCCCTGCCCTCCCTTCCTCCCGCCGAGCCGGGCCGGGCCGGGCGGCTCCGCTCCCCCC
>JAHLSL010000025.1:8755883-8829235 GCA_025920805.1 Petroica traversi | reverse complement strand
GAGCGGGGCCGTGCGGGCAGCTCGCTCGGTAACCACTGCTCTCATTTCTCTTTCATCCTCGGGTAACTTTTTTCTTTCGGTAACTGTTCCTCTTTTCCATCACGGAACTTAATATTGCAGATGTCAGTTCAGATCTCTCAATGTTTCTTTATCAGTTTATTCCTGTTAAAGAAAAAGGGGATAAAGATCCCTCGTTTTTGAGCCATTAAAGATTTTGTGGAAAGAATTGTCGTTTTCATTAATTTGTAGGAAAAAAAGGGAAAATCTCTTCAATGTCTCAGTGAAGTCAGCACCAACTTACTCTTTGACTGGAAACCCCAGTCAGTCTTGGAAGTTTTCTTGACAAAAATAATCACTTATTTACTCATAAACCTTTCAAGATAAGGCCTATGGAAAAATGCACGTAGACCTGTCTTGCGTGATACACAGCCTGTTATAGAGTGTGTACTTAGAGCCTTCATTAATGGGCAGAAAACCAACTCAACAATGTTAATAGTTGATCCCATTGTTTAAAAAATTTGTTGAGAATTAGAAATGGTGAAAGAATAACAGACCTTTCAGTTGGCTTCCATCTCACAGGGTGGTGACAGTGATTGAGTTGAAGCTTCTGTTTAAGTGCGTTGCTGGAAGCAGGGTCATGAAATGCTTTAAATAAAAAAAATCTCACAACATTTAAGTATTGCAGTTTGATACATTCTCTGGCAAGGATCCAGGTCAGAATTTATGACAAAGGATGTGCTGTTTGTATGTCTGATCAGGTATACAATCCAACAGGCAAATTCTGAGCTGATGTCTATTTGTAATAGGTCAATAATGCCAGAATTGCAGTAATTTACATACAAGTACTGTGAATCTTGTTCACCATCTCTATGTGGTGTGAAACTAAGTAAATAGCACTGAGCTGCTCAGGCTGAGTAAGTTAGGGCAGTCCTGGTGTAAGTGTAAAGCAGTGCACTCACCTCTGCAGAGAAGCTCCTTACATTACTCATGCACAATTAATGGAGGCTCAGGATAAGATGGGACTGTGGTCCACTCTGGTGCCTGAGATCTTTGGAAGACCCAGGGATCTGGAATGCCAGAACTTCCATCTGAGTTGAGATAAACCCAGTGTAGCTGGCTGCAACTCTTTGCTCACTGCTCCCATTCTGATGGAGAGAGTGATTTATACCAAGCTAACTTTTGAACATACGCGGAATTTTGAGCATTGATTAATGATGTGCCAAGGAGATACATCAACACAAAACCAGCCAGAAACGTCCTGGATATGGAGCATATTGTGTTGCTTGCAGGAGCCAGCTCCAGAGAGATGTGCAACCAGGACTGCCACCCTTTGCTGTGAGCATCCCCCACACCATCAATGCCCCTATTGAGCCAAGTGCGAGTTGGGAGGCAGAGCTTGGCTCTACAGCAAAACTTGTATGTCTTAATTAACTCAGTTTAAAATGAACCAGCTTAAGTCAGTGAGAGGAGCTGAAAAGTGCATAAGGAACATTAACATTTGAAGATGAAAATGTAGAAGTGCTCTCCCCAAACCCACCCAGCTTTGTGGGCACAGCGTGATGCTGGGGAGCTCCATGGCCATAGCATTGCAGGTATGTGGGGCTGTACAGTAAGTCCTGCTCTTCACAGCCTCTTCCCAAGGGCAGCCCCTGTCCCAGCAGCTCCCAGCTGCTGCTGCCAAGCAAAAAGCTTTGGCTGCAGGGGAACAATAGGCAGTTTTATCCTGGAGTCAGCGTGGCTGGCTGGGAACGGCATGGCAGAGGTGATGAACTCCAACGAGGAGAGGGAAGAGTGTTGACAAATTCATTTTAAGCCAGACTGGGCAAGGAACCAGAACATGCAATGCGGGGAGCCGCTACTACAGTGTGCCTGCAGGAATCATTGATAACAGTCCTGTGCAGGGATTTTTCCACACTGAGGAAAACTGGAAAGAAGTTTTCCCCCAGGAGAAGGGGGAAGTCAGGGAGGGAGGAACAGCCCCACGGAGCTGCAGTCCCAGGCAGGGAGGAGGGAGCAAAGCAGTTCAATACTGTCCTGGAGGCACAAGGGTTTTCTTGGCAGGCTGCTCCTGGGGATGCGGGGGAAGTGATCAAACAAGTCCTCAGTAGCCAGGCTTGTCACGATGAATATTAGAGGGATTGTCCACTGCCGTCAGCCAGACGCTGAAATCGAGGCAAGGTTTGGAATTTCGATGTAATTGGAACCATATTTCGGCACGGCGGGGCCGGTTGGCCAAGGTGGGCTGAGTCAGAGAGCACAGACGTCTCTCTAAGTGATGATTTGGCTTGGAAGTTGCTGAGTCTGGGCCAGTTTGCACCAGCTGAAAGTTTGGTTTTGTGATTTCTAACTTTTTTTCAGTAGGTTCTTGCTCCTTGTTCCCTGCCTTATATACAAAAACTGAATGAAATCCGTTCATGAAGAAACAAACTACCATTACTGGATGTGGCAGTAATGAGGGAAATGATGAGCTGAGTCTCCCCAGGTCCCACAGGTCCTTTCTCTCTCGGGGCAGGATGAAGGTGCCTGGGACACGCAGGGTCAGACGCTGCCTCCGCAGGGCCCTGCGGCAGCCACACCAACAAAGGCTCATTGAAGGCAAGCCAGGCTCCCGCGGAGGTTGGCACTGGAGTCAGCCAGCGTATAGGAGACCCTCAGGTTAATTCATGCTAATGATGGCAGGCTGGCCCGTTCTGGGATGCCGCTGAAAAGCGAGCACAGCTGCAGAAGGACTCGGTGGTTGGACTGCAAATTCTCCTTTTGTTCATTTTGGGGGGCAAGCGGGCAGAGCCTCGGTCAAACGCAGCGGGACACAGGCTGCTGCCTGTTCTCCTGAGCACATCAACAAGACCTTCACTAGAGCATCTCCAGGCCCCATTCGGAGGGTTTTTTGTGCAAATGAAAAATCTGCCTTGAACAGCACAGAGCACTTCTGACAGGCTGAAGTGATGATTTATGTGTTTTGCTTAATTATTTGTTTTCCCTTCATCTGCTTGGCAGCCGATACTGTGCATACTTTTGGTGATGCTGCTGCAACTGGGACATGGTGGTGGTGTTGGGAATCTAGCCCCAGCTGGGCTAAGCATCCTCAGCTTGCTAGAAGATTTGCTACAGCTCTGGTCAAGCCCAGAGACAGTTGATGGCCTTGCAACCCAGATCCATAAATCATATTTTGTGCTGACCGTGTTTTCCCTACACATGTGGCCAGGGCTGCTGGCCACAAACCAGAGATGGTGAGCCAGGCAGAGCAGGGAAGTGCTGTGTTGGCCAAACCACCAGCAAGGAAACTCCCAGCTCCAGCGTGACTACATCTCTGCTCACGGTGATACCACTTCTTAGAAAGCTGCAGGGCTGCCGTTGGCTCTCAGCATGGTTACTCAGACATAAAACACCAACCACCAGATTTTGTCGGCTGAGCAGGAGCTCTTG
Source organism: Petroica traversi (assembly GCA_025920805.1). NCBI lineage: Eukaryota > Metazoa > Chordata > Aves > Passeriformes > Petroicidae > Petroica > Petroica traversi. The sequence continues at coordinate 8,825,809 of JAHLSL010000025.1, read as the reverse complement.
GTTCCTTATGGGCTGATACAGCCACTACTGATCTGTGCTGTCGTATCTGGTGTGTTGAAACACAGAAGGCAGTGCCACTGCTCTTTCCCCTCATTCAGCTCAGCATCCAGAATTTGCTGAGTCTATCATACAGCAGAAGTTCTGGGTTTCGTGCAAATATGTAAGCTGATAAATATCTGTCTTATCTCTTTTTATGTCCTAAACTATAAAATAATGGTTTCTTTCGGAAGGATTTGTATTGTTGCAAAACTTTATCAGGTTTTAGCTGTGATCCCAAATTTGAAGTAGCTGTTCACCAAGGAAATACTGACCAAAGTATTTTTACTTTATTTCTTTATATATTGTGAGAGCTAGAACATGGGAAGTCAAGAATTTGTACTCAGTGAAAAAAGAGATGTTCTGTCAGAGTCAAGAGAGATCTCTTTCACTGCTTCCTCCACTTCATGATAGTCATTATAGGCCTAAATTCAGCAAGTTGACTTGCAGCTCTCAAGGTTTCCTCCCTTGCAATCCCAGCAGGATTTCAGGCACTGTCAGGTGGGTTCTGGCTCTGTGTTGGGGGTCAGCATTGGAAGGTGGGAGGTTTACAAGACCCTCTTCTGCTCTGTCATTCCCTGCAGCCCCAACGTGTGCGCAGTGCAGAAACTGATCGGCACCAACAGGAAATATTTCACCAACTGCAAGCAGTGGTACCAGAGGAAGATCTGCGGCAAGTCCACGTAAGTTCCTGAGTGCCAGGAGGGTCTCCCCAAAGACCTGCTCCCTGTTGTGAGGTGGGTGCTGGGTGGGAGAAGCAGACTGCAGATGTGGGATGTCAGAGCCCATAGTGTGCATGTCACATGTGTACGTGTTAAAAATTGCTTTAGCTTTTTACCCCCAAGAAATACTTGTTTTTCTAAAACACTTAAATGTTAAGAATGAAAAGTGCCATGTAAATATAAGCCCTGATGGTTTATTCTAATTGCATTTCCATATATACTTATATAGCTCTCAGTGCTGCAATGAAGTGTGTACCAGATGTTTTCTAATACTTAGCCCTGTCTGCCTCCATTATAGGCTCATTGCTGCCTAGATTTAAGCAATAGAAAAAGGGGAAAAAAGGCAGCCCAGAGCTGATGGATATTGGAGAGAATGTAAAATTCATCTTCATCTGTTTGCTTTGGAAGGGAAAACAAATAAAAGGAAAGAGGTGTCAGCTTTAGCCAACACTCTCTGATGACTCCACCAGGAAAGTTAATCAGACTTTCAGGCCAATTCCACATCTAAAATTGCAAACAATAATATTCAAGTAGCTGTTGCATGAAGAATCTGTGTAAGCAGCCTCGGGACATTCTTTTGAAAGATGCAGTCAGCAGATAATTAAGGCTATGCATGATTGACTATCTGCCAGGCTTTAGAGTAGGAGAGGGGAATCTTTTTCCTTGCTGTAGTCCAGACTGGGCTATTGGACACACTTGCTGGCCCACAGCATGTACCATCACAACACCCGGGGTCAGGGCAAAGGCTCCCTGAGCAGTCCTGGCCGTGGGATCAGAGCTGTGGGTCAGGTCTCATCCTGGGTCAAGAACAGAGAGAAGAAAATAACCTCATTTCTTTCCCTTATGGCCCAGTGTAAATTGTAATTAGATCTATAGAAACATGCAGCTCTTTACTGCAGGTTTGGGTTGCCATCATTGGTTTAGCTGTGACACCTGGCCTTTGGGATTCACGTCTGATGTTGGTGTGGGGAGGAGGGAGGCAAACCAGGAGTCATGGCTGTGCACAGCTTTTGGCCTTCCATTGTACTTCACATAAATTTGCCCTAAGAAAGAAAATTCTGTACTTTGGGGGGATGTATTGCTGGATGTACCATGTAGTGTACATGTACCATAGTCTTGCTTATGTCCAATTGTCTTTACAGAACAAAAAAATAAAAAGGAGAGGCAATTTGTAAAAACAAGAAACCAGCCCTCCTCCCCTTAATTCTACAAACACAAAATTTTGGTAAGGCTTACCATGGGCAATTAGAGTTCAGGCTGTCATCTTAGCTGAGTAATGGTGCTTCTTGACATAAAATGAACAAGTTTATGGCATAGCAATATGGTCTCATCATTGCCTTGTCTGATAACAGAGTAGCTTAGTGTGTCTCCAAAGAAAACATGAGTCAGCTGTGGATGTGGGAGAGTTTTGCTGCTGTGGTCACTGAAAGGCAAAGCAGTTTGGCCATGGATTTCTTTAGCTCTCAAGTAATTGAGAAAATAACCTTTTGTAACCCAAGTGTGCAGCTGAATTTGGCACAGACAAACTCATCCACTTATCTCCAGGAGGAGGTGGAATAACTGGCATCTGGCAGTATTTCATTATTTCATTTGAGAGATGGGGTGATCTCTTCTGCCTCATTTTCTCTGCCTTTACCCAAGTGTCTTACCCAATGATGCATCACTGAGAGAAAAGCACACAGACCATTAACCTGCCTGTTAACCTATGAGGTAATCTTTCCGTTATCCACAAAATTTACCCTGTATTCTTTGCTTTACATCATCTCTACAATGGGTGTTATTGTCTTCTCTCCTCCCAGTCATTCCTGAGCCTGGGCCCTGCTTTCTCCTTTAGCAGTGCTGGTGCAGAACAAAACACACGTGCCTTGACTCAGATTTTCCGGAGGCCCCGGGACAGCTCTGATTACAAATGTTTGCTTGTGATGGCTCTCACTGGAGTTGGTGTGCCTGGCATATGGAAGTAATCAGGAGTCATTTGAGCTATAAAGAACATGATGCATTATGCTGTAGCTGTCAAATTCTTACAGCAGTGTCAGGAGTCTGATGCTGTGGTGTGCTCAGGTGTCCGAACCTAGGAGAACAGGTGGGCACAGCTGATAATGCTCATCATGAGCCTCCAAACTGGCCCCGTCTGTTGGACTGAGCTGGTCAATGAGAGGTTTTGGGAATTTCCTTAAATGTCAGAAAAAGTCAGGATTTGGCATGTTTATCTTAACTGGGTGGATCCAGCCTTTGCTTGGGATCTGTAGTCAGCAATTGTGTCCTAAAGCTGTGTTCTTGGTGCTGTCTTTGGCAGGGGGATCCCCTCCATCAGCCCCAGGGGATGGTAGAGCTGCATAAGCATGGCCATTTTCTCCTCCTCCGAAAAGGTTTTTCCCACCTGAGAACAGCAGTCCTGGGGAGGAGAAGCTTGACCCATCTCATCTACTTCACATTTGACCTGGCTGTTATCCTCCTTATTTGCATAAAGGGTCTGTGGTGCCTCAAGCTGTATGTGTGTTGCAGGTGTAAATGCCTGGCTCTAGGACCATAGATTTGACTGCTTTGGTGTCTTTCCTTTTCCTGCCCTGAGCACTTCTTCAAGCAGGTAGTGGGGAGGGAGATCAGTGAGAGATCAGGAAGTGCTGAGTTAGCAAAGCTGAGCTCCTGCAGAGCTGGCTCAGAGCAGAGAAATTCATCCCTGAGCAAGGAAAGCTGAAAAGTTGCTGCAAGCCTGTAGCGGAACTTTACTCCTTGTGGAATGATCACATCCTGCATCAGGAGGCTCAGAGTGACCGGAGTAGCAAGGAAAGCCAGCCTGGAAAAGATGTGCTTGGCTCTGTGTGCCTCAACTTTGGGTTGCTGCTCCAGGCTGAGGCAGCGCAGTCACCTGGGGACCAGCAGATGCTGAGCTCCTCTGTGACAGAAACAAGGTCCTCCCCACCTTGCTGGGGAGACTCTGGGGGCTTTGTAGATTTGTTGCTTGGGAGGGATTTTCGGGCCCACAGTGGTGGAGTAACTCCACTGGGGCTGTTGGTGCTCAATGGAGATTTTAACTCATCCATCAGAAGAAGACTCCTAACTCTTTATCTGCCTTTTTTTTTTTTTAACTTTGTTTTTCTCTGCTGAAGTTTTGGCTCACACAGTTACAGAGAAATTTGGTACAGGATTTATGTTGAGTTTTTATCATTGCTGATGAAGTGAGATAAGACAGTTGGCAAGAAGTCTGACACTGCTTTGATTTCAAGGAGCTCTGAGACAAAAGTGTTTTGGTAATAGGTAATTCTCCACTGTTAGTTATTCTGAAGCCAAAGAAATAGTTTATTTAGAGTATATTTTCATCATTTTGCCTATGTATTTTATATTTTTCTATCTCCCTTATGCACTGGACTCATTCTTCCAGAATTGGAGTTGCAATGGAACACATCCCCATACACTGTTGTTTTGTCTTGAGAATGAAAAGACAACTCATACATTTTGGTTTTGAGTATTTTTTGAGGAATAACCCATTAATATATTCCTTTTTTCCCTTTTAAATTAACTTTCCTTTTTCCTTGTCTGATGTACTTTCCTCAGTTTAGAAAAAAATTACTGGCACTTATTTTACAAAAACAAAACATATGGGCTTTATTACAGGAAATTACTATAAATGGATCTTTTTTCACTAATGTCTCCCTAAGCTTATTTTTATTACCTAGAAAAATGCACTTGAAATTTAATTTCAGCTCCTAAGAATGCAACAGCAGTGGAACAATGACTAATAAAAGCCTAAACTAAAGAAGCTCGCTTCTGCAGGCAGATGCAGATAGACATCTAAGAAATACAGTGTTTCAAAACCAGAGGTTAAAAAACTGTAGATTTGACTTGAAATTACTCAATGAGGAGGTCAGGAAATTGTGGTCAAGGCATTGCAGAGTGGATGACAAATGCTCTTTGTGTGAGTGCAGTGCTGATCTTACCCACATCGCTGGCATCCGCTATGTCCCAGTGGATGGGCTGTGGCCACTGAGCAGACAGCAGAAACAGGGATGGACTGGGCAATTCCAAAGGCTTTTGTGCAGAACCCACGGTGTGGAGCAGTGGCTGGGAGGTGTTCAAGGGAGGTCCTCCCTGAGCAGCAGGCTGTGGCTCTGACCTGGCTGGAGCAGGACATGTCAAGAGCAGCCTCTCTCCCCCATGAGGTGTAGGGCCTGGCACCACTGAGATGCAGAGCATCCTTCAGCCACAGCTCTGCCACTCCTCTTCAAGGGCTGGAGGTGGCTGCAGGATCAGTTGGGAATGTGCCTTGGGGCCACTCCTGAGCAACCCCTTGACTGGTGCCTTTGGGTGGGCTAGGTGGCCTTGTGCTTCCTCCAGGTCTGCCAGCCATGGGAGGCCAAATGCCTGAAGCTGAAGCTGTATTTTATAACCCTCATCTCTGACTCCTTGTCGGTGCCAGCCCGCGGCTGAGCACCTCTGTGTTCACCTGGTGCAGTTTGCAGTACTCAGAATGGTGATGTGCCAGACACATACCAGGTGATGCTGAAGGTCACCTTCAGTGGGAGAGTGAGACAGGGCACTTGAAGGAGTCTCTGCCCAAGTGGAGCTGGCCCTGTTTCTGCCTAGGTGCTTCTTGCTATGAGCTTCCCTTCCTGCTGGAGATGCCCACAAACCAACTGAAAAGCAAGAGGTGCAGTCATGGAATCACAGGATGATTTGGCTGGGAGGGCACTAAAAGCACCATCCAGTTCCACCCCCTTGCCATGGGCAGGGACACCTTCCACTAGACCAGGTCCCTGCATCACTTCCCAGTGCCCTCCCCTCCTGAAAGGCACCTCGGGCAGCTCTGAGCCAGTGTGCCACAGGCTGTGTGCATCCGTGTCCTGCCCCTTTGGAGCAGCTCATTAATCTCAAATTGATCTATAAGTAAGGCTTTTAAAGCCTCATCAGCACTCAGGAATTATTTATGCTGAACTTTGGAATGATTTCTCTTTAATCAGCTCTTCGTCTTTGATTACAGGTCTGAACCAAGGGAACTGTCTAGACTGGATTTAGTTTCTATGGTGAAAAAAAGAAAAATTGGAGGTAGGGGAGGGAAGTGGTGGGGGAAGAAAGTGTGTGTTTCCAATGAACATGAGACAGGGGGGCTGGGAAAGTGGAGCAGCAGGGTGTTAAGATCTCTAGTAGTCAAAGGAAGGGATTGCTTTAGGCAAACTCTTTCCCACATGGAATATATAATGTCTAGACAATCAGTCTGGGTTTGCTTTGTAATTCTCTTAGGAAACCGTGACAGAGAATTTATTTGCTTCTGTCACAGAAAAGCAGGTATTTGTTTCACTTTCTGGCTCTTAATTACCCTTAAGAATTCCCTATTAAACCCCAGGCATTTCCACTGTTTGTTAACAGTTTTAAAATGATGACAAATATCTGAAGCTGGAGGATTTTCCTCCCTCTTTGAGTGAGTGTGCTGAGCCTTGGTGATACAGCATCCTACTTGTCTCAAATCCAGCCAGGAGCACAGAGGAAATGCTTGTCCTGGGGAGGAACACCTATTCCCTGGCTCTCTCAGCCCATCAATCAGGTGGCCTTGCTCCTTTCACACCAAGCATAGAGCAAAAGGTGAAAGAATCCCCTGGGAAAAACAAACAGGCAACTTCTGGATTGATTTTTTTTTCCCCTTTCCTTCTCGTTTTTTTTTTTTTTCTTCTCCCTGTTAATGTCAAGCCATGTTCCCTCAGATGGCCACCTTTGAGAATCAGATGATTGTTTGCATTGAGCTGCAGATGATGGATGCAGTTTTCAGGCAGCTCTTGCTTATTTAGTGTCCGCAGATCTGCAGGACAGCCCAGAATAGTGGCTGTGACCCCTTCGTTTTTACTGGGGGAATTTGCTGCTGGTCAGAAGGAAGTGCTGCTCTAAGGGTGCTCACATGGACACAGTTGTGCTGTGGTACTGCCCTGGGTGCCTGTGGATGCACTTCCCACCACTGGTGAAGTTTCTCCTTGCAGGGCTTTTCACAAGTCCTTGTGTCAGTGCACATATCCAAGAACAGGGTTCTCCTTTCCCTCCAGGTCTGTTTTGTGGGTTTTGCTGTAAGTAAGCAAATAATTTCTGGTGGTGGACAAAGATGGGGTGAAAGCAGAGGGAAGCTCTTGGCTGGTTTGGTCAAACAGCCATGGTGGAGTTGCGGGTGTTGCCTGAACAGTGATGAGATATGACAGCAGCAGTCAGCCGAGGAGATTCCTGAATCCCATGGGAAATGTGCCGAGATGAACCAGCACTGGCAGTCTTGTTGGGACTGTGGAATCAGTTTTCATCCACTGTTTGTACAAAGTCTCTTGGAAAGTGTGGTTTTGAAAAGAAATTTTATCTGCTTTTGTTCTGTGGAGAAATTGGCAACATGCAGCCCTGAAAGAGATAGAAGTGTGGTTAGTCTTTTGTTGAAGTCTGTATTTCTAATGAAGAGTCCACTTGGAAACATCCCTAAATATGGATGGACCCAGAACTGTAGCAAATAGAGAAAAAGCAGTGAGATGCTGTTGGTTAATCTGCTGTATCCATCTCTTATTCCAGAGTAATCAGTTACGAGTGCTGTCCTGGATATGAAAAAGTTCCTGGAGAAAAAGGCTGCCCAGCTGGTAAAAATATGTTTGACATTTTTTAGACTTCTTAAAATTATACAGCTGCCCAGTAAAGGGAAATGTTAGAAAATTGCTCAAAGTGGATTTGATTTTTGCAATTTATGCATGATATTGCCATGAACGAGTCCAAAATGGACTCAGTGGATCACCAGCCAAGGGTCAGATCAGCTCCAAAGCATGCTAAATATTCCAGACAACTTAGAACCTTGGATATAATTGAATTTAATTGAGCATGGGAGGGCCACAGGGAGCTACTTATTCCAGCAAGTAATATATCTGTATTGGGTATTCAATGCAAAGGAATGCTAGAGTAATAAGACAGCTCTGCTAATCTCTGCTCATTTTTATTTTCATAGATTCATAGAGTGGTTTGGATTAAAAGGAACCTTAAAGATCATCTGGTTCCTCTCCTCTGCCATGGGCAGGGACACCTTCCCCTAGACCAGGTTGCTCCAAGTCCTGTACAACTTGGCCTTGAATAATTTGGCAAGCATGGAGTTAGCAAACTTTTATTTAGGAGAAAATACAGTTGATATTGGGAGGAATAAACTGGGTTTATTGAAGAAAGCCATATTCTGCTTTTGCTTTCCAAACAGTTTTTTCCACAGAAGTCTGACACCTCCAAGTTAACCACATGGGCTGTGGACACTGAGACCAAATCCCAAATGCCTGAATACAAACAGGATTGGGTGAAAGCAATCAGTACCTTTGCTTGCCTAAATCCCATTTGTGTAAATCCAGAATAGGTCCATTCAAACTTACAGAAATGCAGTAGATCCTTGATTATGCTGCTGTAATTGAGGGTGAAGTTGTCAGGCTATGATTATTTCTTATCTAATTAATGAACAGATACCAATCCCCTGACATGCTTCATTTCCCCAAGCGTTCTCACCAGCTATGCTTTAATTCAGCCAGGAGGATTAATGATGTTTTTGGAAACTTAAGCTTCTCTTCTTTCAGCTCTGCCACTTTCCAACATCTATGAAACCCTGGGAGTGGTTGGGTCTGCCACCACACAGCTCTACTCCGACCGCTCCAACCTAAGGCCAGAAATCGAAGGCCCTGGAAGTTTTACAATTTTTGCTCCCAGCAATGAGGCCTGGGCATCCTTGTCTGCTGTAAGATAATTCCTCTCCTCTTCCTCTGATTTTTCCCTAGTGGAGATCCAGCTCTGCAGGGGTCTGGCAGGATAGACATAGTACTGATAAAGGAAGGACTGTGGCTTTCCATTATGGTTATCACTAAACTGGTCCATCAGCTCCAGAGCTTTGCTTCTGAAGGATCCCATCACTAGAGAGATGTGGATGTAGAAGTCCCCTCATTCACTTTCCCCTGTCTGTTACCATTAGAGATTGTAATGAGACCTGCACAAGAAACTTCCTATCCCTTTCTAGGTTTCTTGTTGACTCTTAAATTGCCATTCTGGTTCTTAATTAGCACAAATAGCCAGTCCCAACTGGAGCCTCAGTAATTCCCACATGAGTGTGTCCTGTGCTCAATTAGATGTACATTTCCTTTACATTCATTTTGATTTTCTCTTTCCATGTCTTGTGATATTTACACTGTTGTTCACTGTTGTCCTGCTGGTGCTCCCATCCCAGCTGAGCATCCCTGTGAACAAGAACAATTACTAGGACAGGGAGGGGGGATATTTTTGGGGTCTCCCCACTGCCAAGCCTCTGTCCCAAATGCCCCAGCAGAGCCCCTTGCAGGGATGATGCTGTTTGGTGGATATGTCAGTGGCCCTCTTGCCTTACTGCTCATTTCAGTGCAATGATCCCACTCTGGAGCTTTAATCATCCCTTTGTCTGCCAAGGACTGAGGGTGTCAGAGGTGTAATCTGCTTTTGTAAGGCAAAAGACAATGATTTGAGAAAGTTAAACTCTTAATTTACACAAATGGCATGAGGCTGAATGAATCACTTAATATTCATGGCCACACTCCCACCTTGAAAGCACCATGGGGGTAGCCAGACCTCCTGGTACTCTCTAACAGCTGCCTAATTGCACTCAGTACTGAAAAATTGATTTCTGATTTTCAGGAAACTCTGGATTCCTTAGTCAGCAATGTTAACATTGAGCTGCTCAATGCCCTCCGCTACCACATGGTGGACAAACGGGTCCTCACAGATGATCTGAAACATGGGACCACACTGAACTCCATGTACCAGAACCTGCCCATCCAGATCCACCACTATCCTAACGGGGTAAGACGTTCTCAGAGTCACAGTGGCTCAGGCTGGAAGGGACCACAGTGGGTCACCTGGTCCAACCTCCCTGCTCAAGCAGGGCCATCCCAGAGCACAAAGTACAGGATTGTGTCCACATGGTTCTGGATATTTCCAGTGAGGGAGACCCCACACCCTCTCTGGGCAACCTGTTTCAGTGCATGGTCACCCATAGTAAAGAAGCTCTTCCTCATATTATAGCTACCCACAGCATGCTTGCTTTTTGGCTCCCTTGCAGCTCCTGCACTGTCCTTGGACCTCCAGGATTCTGTAATGGTTAGGCTGACAACTATTGATTTAAGATACATATTTTGAAGGAGTTTGAAAAGAATATTTATAAACAGATGGTTTCATCAGTGCTGCTGCAGGGCAGTTGCCCATGCTGCAGTGTAACTCTGCTTGCACGAGTATTGGTTGAGGCTTATTTTCTTAGTTTTGAGGGTAGATAAAACCACTGATTTAAAGAGATTTGAGTGGTGAAAACCACTCAAAGCTCTTTAAACGTGAAGTATTTCAAACCTTCTTCACAGAATGTCCTCACTTTTGGTGTGTCTTTTAAGGAAATCTCATTTCTGCTCTTGCTGATTCAATAAAGTGCGCGCTGTGTTTGTAATAGAAATAGAAAAGCAACAGAGACTGCATTACCTTCTGGGTTTAGTGCATGTACCACCCCATGGCTCTTTCCCTGTGCAGATTGTGACTGTGAACTGTGCCAGGCTGTTGAAAGCCGACCATCACGCCACCAACGGAGTGGTTCATGTCATCGACAAAGTCATCGCCACCACCACCAACACCATCCAGCAGATCATTGAGACTGAGGACAGCCTGGAGACCCTTCGGGTGAGTCAACACATGGGTGCTCCAGGTCTCCCTAAAGATGCTCAGTCATCCCACTCCCACTCTGCCCTGAAGAGCTTTGCCACTGTGTTGGGCTGTGACCCTGGAGCTGCTGATGAAATCCTTGTACCAGTGTAGCTCCATTCACTTTAGGAAGAGAAGTATTTGCTATCAGTGCAAATAGGGGTTTATGACAATAAACATCACCTTCTGTGGCTGTTCAGAAAAGAGAGAGACTGAGTCTGTCTCCGCACTCTTGTAGGGGAGTCTTAGCTTTAGCAGACATTAACTGTTCCGGTTTGATGTGTCCTGCTTTATTTGCCTTGATATATGCCAAGTTAAGGAATAGCTGAAAATACACAGGGGATTTGCAGTTAGCCAGCTGTGGGTTCTGATCTGAATTATTCACTGGAAGTACTGTGACCCTTCCCAGGCATATATGAGCATTTGAACTAGCTCTCAGTCTTGCAAAAAAAAAAAAGGGCTCTTGTACTTAAATTTCTGGAACACCAGAGAACGATGGGGCTGGATCATATTTATAAAGAGACCAAAGTGCTGAATGAAGCTATTCAGGATTTTTTGTAAGTCCTCTGGAATTATAAAAGCCTTAATAAGTCTGGCCCTCAGTGTGTGCCTGGACAAAGTTTCTGACCTTTGTATTCTGGCTGAATGTGTTTTACCCTCTCTCCTTATTTCTCCCAAGACTGCTGTGGCTGCATCCGACCTCAGCAGCTTGCTGGAAAGTGAAGGCCAGTACACGCTCCTGGCTCCGACCAACGAGGCCTTTGAGAAGATCCCACGAGAAACCCTGAACAGGATCCTTGGAGACCCAGAAGCCCTGAGGGGTAAGTGCTTGTTTACTGAGGCCATTGAGAGACTGAAGAGTATTTTTCAGTTCTTCTAAGTTTTTTCTCAAGGACATCTCAACAGCTCCTTGATACACTCTGACAGCAGCTGCAGTAAACAGATGTGGCAGAGCCCATCTTTTTTAACTGGACACCGCAGAGCCCTTTGGTTGTAGATGTGTAGACATGGCAGTAGCAGAATCCAGATATGGATGTTGGAGTTGAAGCAGTCCCTTTTCTGAGTTTTCTTTTAGCATTTTATGTGGTCGTGATTTCTATTGATCCAGCAAGATGAAAGAAAAGTAATATATAATCAATGTAACTTCCTCTGACAAGTGAGTTGAATACCCACATGAAGCCTTTTGAAGTTGGCAAAAGTGTATAAAAAAGTGACTCTTTTTAGGCATTTTATTTCCCAGGCCGTGGAATTAAAATCAGCACAATTTAAAATGACTGCATTTTATGGAGTATACCCTGGCCATTGAACTGGATCCATCAAAACTTCAATATTTTCATAGCTGGGTTTTGCAGCTCACTAAGACACCTCTCTCACAGACCTGCTGAACCATCACATCCTGAAGTCAGCCATGTGTGCTGAGGCCATCATCGCTGGCCTGACCATGGAGACTCTAGAAGGAACTACCTTGGATGTGGGCTGCAGTGGGGAAGAGCTGACCCTCAATGGGAAGCCCATCATTGCCAACAAGGACGTCCTCGCAACCAACGGTGTTGTACATTTTGTTAATGAGCTGCTGATCCCAGACTCAGGTACTGGTGCCTCTCCGCATCTTTCTTTCTGTTGGCTTTCTTTTGTCTGCTTTGCCAAGGAAATACTGGATTTAGAGGGCATGGTGATGAGGAAGCCTTTAATGCAAGATTACTATGTGTTGCTTTTCTTTTCAGCTAAGACTGTGTTTGAGTTGGCACAAGAATCTGAAGTTTCCAAGTCTACAGATCTTTTCAGACAAGCTGGTCTCAGTTCTCATCTAACTGGCAGTGAGCGAGTGACCCTCATTGCCCCAGTGAATAATGTGTTCAAAGGTAAACCAGGGATTAAATCACTTTCTTCCATCAGTTTGGGCCACAGATCTTCAAACAGTCTTCAGCCGAGTTTCAGTGCACAAATACGCAAATCTTTCTCAAATGCCTTGAGGCAGTGACATCTAGGTTTACAATTCAAAACTGATGTGGGTAATACTCTGTATTTGAATGGGTTTTAGTGTCTTAATATTCATTTCAAGTGACTCACTGGTTCTTTCTACACTTTTTCCTGCAGATGGACTCCCTGTTATTGACAGCAACATGAGAAACTTGCTTCTGAACCACATTGTTAAAGACCAGCTCTCCTCTAAATATCTGTATCATGGACAGAAGCTGCAGACCCTGGGGGACAAGGAACTGAGAGTTTTTGTGTACCGCAATGTGAGTCCTTCCTGTGTGCTGTGCTGTGTGTGGCTTAGTGATGCTCAGTGTTCTAATGTCACAGCTATTATGTAAAAAGTGTAAATGAGCATTGTGGAAAGTATCAAAATCTTTTGAAGCATATTCTAACGAAGTAATTTTTCTGTGATTGTGTTTGCAGAACCTCTGCATTGAAAATGCCTGCATTGCTGCCCATGACAAGAGGGGAAGGTTTGGGACCCTCTTTAGTGTGGACAAAATGTTGACTCCACCGACTGGCTCAGTGATGGATGTTCTCAAGGCAGATCATCGCTTCAGGTGACCTTTGTGCTCTTCCCAAGCGCCAGTTAGGAGCGGAAGAGCTGCCAAAGCAGTTCCTATTTATTATGGGTCATAGCTATGACAATTTATATGTTTTTTTAGCATAGAAAGATCATCCAAACCATGGTCTCTCTAAATTACAGGGAGTGAAACTTCAAATAACCCTCAAACATCTGTGAGCCAAGAGTAAGCGGTTCCCTTAATACCATAAGAATCTGGCTCTGAAGCCATCTCTGCCCATCAGATCCACTGTAGCCAGACCTCTCTGTCTCCCCATACTATCTGGTCCCCATGGAATCAGCACTCCCAGGTTGCTTTGCCATTTCTTGGATGTTCTGGGTTGACCTCACTGGCTCATTTCCTCCCTAATCAGCATTTTGGTTATTTGATTTGCTGGACCCTCCAGCAGAATTTCACAATTGTAACTTCCCAGCTCTCTCTTGAGCCTAGCATGCAGCTGACCAACGAAGTGGTTTGCAGTGAAGCATTTGATGCGTGTTTGCTTTGCAGTACGTTGGTGGCTGCCATCCAGTCTGCAGGTCTGACAGAGAACCTCAACAGGCCAGGAACCTTCACAGTGTTTGCTCCAACAAATGAAGCTTTCCGAGCCATGCCCCAGGGGGAGCTCAACAAACTAATGGGTGAGCATCTCCAGAACATTTAGGTGATGAGCTGCTGTGTATGGCTGCTGTGATCCCGGGAGGAATGGCCAAATTTCTCTGCTGTATCTCATTCTTTGGCTCTCTCTGTTGGAAGCATGAGCTTCCTACCCAAAGGATTTGTATAAGCAGAAAGCTGAGGATGTAAAGAGTTGCACTGAATTCCCCCAGTGTGTTTATACTGCCTTTGTTCTTGGAACACGTTTGTGGTCTGTGTGACAAACTCACTATGACTTTTAATTTGGCTGTGTTGGTGGTGTAAGGGAGCTAACTCCCAGACATTTCTAAAGGAACCAGTAAGGTCTCTGTCTTTTTCCAGATGAAAAAAAGTGAGAATGTGACTCTTGACCACAGAGGATCAGGGTGTCTGCAGTATATTTTGCAAAAAGAATACATGATCAACATACAGCCTCAAGTTACTCTGTATGAAATTTAAGTAATAAAAGGCTGGGGGTGTTTCTCCTTCTACATTTACATGGACAAAGCAGGAGGTCCAGTCTAGTCCTGGGAGGCCAACAAATGTTCCATTCTAGCTCAGACGAAGACCAGTATCCTGAAAAGCAAAGGCATGCAGGCTGGGTGTGGATAACAGCATGAGAATGTTTAATAACTCCTCTCTGGATAAGCAGCATGATCTTTTATTTTGTTCATGTTGCGGACTGGTTGTGGTTGGAAACAATGTCAGGTATTTGAATGTAATGTCCTCTTGTCATTAAAACCCAGCCAGACACTGACATCATAATTTGGGAAGCATCTGCCCATAGTAGCTTGTTATCCTTTTAAGTGCAGGGATGAGGAACCAGTAATATCAGTCCAGTCTTACACTTAATATATAAATATTTCAGAAGTGTTTTGCAGCCACTGCAGAAATGAAGATTCCCAGATGCAGACACTTAGATGTTCTTTTCTCACACAAATGTTTAGCTTATGCCTCTGATGAAGAGTGGATTGGGCCGGTGAGGATGTGCAGAGTGAACTGTGGCCACCTAGGAAAACCATAATGGAAAAAAGCTTGCATACAACCTTTGAAATCCTTTAAAGAAAAGGTCCAGGTCCCCCTTGCTGAGGGAGCTACTCTGGTGTTGTAGGTGGAGGCCACCTTTGGACTAGCTGTCTGTAGGGCTTGTCAAAGACCCTGTCTGACTGTGGGACTTGTAAGTGGCCCTGTGTCCTCTGAAGGAGAGGATGAAGCGCTGCTGGCCCACTCTGGGCACATCACAACCTCTTCTGGAAAATAGATGGTGTAGGGAAAGCACCCTGTCTTCCTAAAATCTGTTTCAAAGCACAGCTTTGAGTGTCTACTCAGTGGGGTGGTATCAGGGCATCACCCCATGAGACATTAGTGTGGCTTCTCCTGCACTTTTCCCCTTCCTACCCAGCTGTGAGGATTGTTGCCAAGTGACACTGGCCTTGGTGACATTTGAAAACACCAGCATGCCCTATCTATCTGCTTTCTTATTTCCCATGGGTCTTGCCCCACCCCATCCCAGACTTCCTTGGGAAGTTAAAGCAGCCGGAGAAGCAGGTTCCCTCTGAGATGCAGGTTCTCACTTGGCACAGTGAGAGAATGAGGGATGAAAACCCAAGAAAGAGGAAATTCATGTGTAGGGCATGGTTGGTAGGTACCAAGGTGGGACATTGGGAGAGTGTCCTTCTGGAATCAGGATCCCAACCTATCCAGGCAGGAATGGCCTCAATGCCCTAACCAGGCCTTTTTGCCTGATTTTTGGTTTTGGTTGTTTTTTCAATTTCACATTGTTTCTTTGCCCTCTCAGGAAATTATGGTGTTTTCCATATAATTCCATTCCAGCACGTGAAATATGGGAAGCAAGGGCTGACACTGGTTTGCAGATGTAAATGTTTTCTTCCCCCCAGGTAATGCCAAGGAGCTTGCCAACATCCTCAAGTTCCATGTGGCTGACGAGATCCTGGTGAGCGGCGCAGTCAATGCCCTGGTGAGGCTGAAATCCATGCAAGGAGACAAACTAGAAGTCAGCATGGTGAGTCACCTCAGATGGGATTCTGTGCTCAGCAGGGCTGTCCAGTGTTTGGTTGTCCATGTCAAGGCCTGACGCCTGTGCTCATTTAGATGGTGTGGCAACATCTGAATGTGTGCACAGTCCCACCAGTGTTTTCTGGGCTGTACTGGAGGGACTGTTGCCATGTGTTCAACAAGCTGGAAGAATGAATTGTGGTTTGTTTCAGCTTTCTCCCCAGAAGACCAGATGTAAATGACTTCCAGGAGCTACTATAAATTTAACCCTGAGCCATGGGGGGAAAAACATAAATAAATGAAATGAATAGCTTGTTCAGCTAACATACCCTTTTGTGTAAAGAAAATGATCTCTGCATGGGTTCCCTTAGCACAGCAGGACTTATTTAGATATATAATTTAATTTCATAAACTCTGCACTACATTAAGAGAATGTAGGATCCTCTTCTGAGGAAGAAAGTAATTTCAGAAAATAAATAATCATGGCCCACTCTATGCATTACAAAACACAGGACAAAAATGGAAAGGACTGTGTTTCCAGGTGTATTGAACTGGCCAATGTGCATGTTAGACTCTTCCAGTGTCCAGTCCTGCTCTGCCCTCTCTTGATCCCATCTCCACAAGCATCCCCCTGGCAGGTTGCTGGTGGATGTGCTCTGCTGCCATGGGACAGGATTCCCAGCCAGGGTGCTGAGGAAGTCCAAAGGCTGCCAGCCATTCCAGGATAAACTGCTCAGGCTAAAATTTGTTTTTATATTCTCCTTAATTGGCAAGAGGAATGAAAATGCCTCCAGCCATCCAGTAAATGAATTAATGCAAAGTGAGGGCTGTTTTGATAATGTTGGAAATTACAGAAGATTCTCATCTTCTACGTTTTTATTTTTTCTTTTGTTGAACAGAAAAACAACGTAATACATATCAACAAGGAGCCTGTTGCTGAAAGCGATATCATGGCCACAAATGGTGTCATTTATGCTGTGAACTCTGTCTTACAGCCACAGGGTAGGTTCATGGTGAGAAATGTCTAGAGCAACCTTGTTACAGCAAAACTGCTTTGGGAGGGACTGGGGACAGGGGCAATTGCTTCAGTTTGGCAAGGAGGGATTAGTCTGTTGTGGGATTTTCAACAGAAAATAGTGAAAGGAGGCAGCCTGCATGCTCTGACAAGTATTTCAATGCTCTCCATGTCCCACCCTTAGCTTCAAGGCCACAAGAAAGAGGTGACGAGCCTGCAGATCCTGCATTAGAAATCTTCAAACAGGCTTCTGCATTATCCAAGGTAAAAGGGAAAAATGTCTCAGTGAAAAATGTAAAACTGCCAAAATCGCATTTTGTAATAATGATTGGAAGATCATGTCACATTCATATGCTGACTTCCAAGGAAAGTGAGTGTATGTGTTTCATGGAATGATCTATCCTCTCTTCCTTCATGATTTAATAATATAAGAAATAATAATACATTTTGCAACACAAAGCCTCAGTTTGCAGCTCACTGTGAATGTAACCTTGGCATGGTACTATTATATATCAGCTTCCAAAGATTAAGAGACACTCATCTATAGTTTTGGAGATGAAGGATAAATATATTGACATGTAAACTGTTCTTATGACTATTGGAGATTTGTTGCATTTAAGCAAACCTTGTGTTTTCTTCCCATGCAGGTTTCTCAGAGGAATCCTCGACTAGGTAAAGCAACTTCTCCAGCTCATTTCTAATTTCCACAGGGTCTCCCCAACCCTTAAAGAGATGTTTCTCCTGTTCTCTTGCCCTAAGCAAGATGTGACAAGACTGGGAGGAAAGGGGGCAGGGGGATGGTTTGTATGTGTCTCACCAAACTTGCCTTCTCTTTGGCAGCACCCGTCTACTCCCGGATACTGGCAAGGATGAAGGAGAACTCGGGGGGATTCTGAGCCCATCGTGAGCAGCCACGAGTCAGTGCCTCCATCCCATCCACTCTCGCTGACAGCTGAAGAGAAGGACAGAACTATTTTTAAAAACCAAATATCACCCTTAAATTTATTTTTGTTTGCAACAAAACAGATAGGAGAAATGAAAAGCCATATATATATGTATATATTTTAAGACCATTTTTATTTGGTTTTGACTTTAAAGTTCCCAGACTGAGGAAATGTTTTGCGGTTTTTTGTTTATTTTGTTTCATTTTTGTTTTGTTTCTTTTTTTAATGAAAATTATTCACCAACTTTCAATTTTAAACATACCCTGTTTTGGGCTTGATAAGACATCCAAGGGCCTTTTATTTTTTTAAACAAGCATGTCCTTCCTTCTTCCCTTGGATTTTAAAAGTGTTCCATGAAATTCTGAATTGAAGGCTTTTAACAAAATTCTCTCTATTGACATTGAGAAAAGTGCATAGTTATAAACTGTGGTTTGAAGCATTCTCTTTTTTAAAGCCTTTTTTTTATGCCTATGGGTTATAACTGTGCAGCATTTTGTTCATGAGATTTGAAAAATGAGAATTTCCCTGGCTGAAGCCTTCCAATAAATGATTCATTTTTAATAATGGTTGTTTTTTAATAAAAATTAAAAATAAAATCAAAAATATAAATATGAAAAGTGATGACAGTGCTTGCTTGGGTTTTTGTTTGGTTTGAAATGCCTGATGGCACCAAATGGTCAAACCTGTGCACTGGGAAGGAGGGGAATCAGATTTGGCTGGAGCAACAATAATAGGTCTAATAGTTACTTGAGAGGAATGGCAAAGCATTTTTCATCTCTGATGCTGGCCTGGCATCATTTCTTGCTGGTACTTTCACGAGCAGTCACTGTCACACTCTCCCAGGAGCTCAGGGCAGCTGTGCACATCCTTCCCGCTGGCTGCTCAGCCACCTTTGCTGGCAGCTGGAGCTCAGTGCCACATCCTGTGCTGCCAACAACATTTACTCACCATAGTATCTTTATATTCACTCCCTGGTAGTTATTGTCTTGGTGAAACCCAGCAGTATGAGGCAAAAAAGAGAAGGAGGATATCAAATGCAGAACACAAAAGACTTAGATTGTTTTGCTTGCTCTGGCTGAAAAACACCCTGATAGTTCTCCTTCTATTAAAAGCTCAAACTGAAATCCCACATGCTCAGAGCCATCTGCATATCTCAAATATGTGAAAAACATCCTTAAGGCTGAGGAGGCGAAGGGGAACACTCTCAGCCACCTATTCCCAGCAGCCCAAGGCAGGATAGTTGTATCAGGGGATAGGTTTCTGGGGGAGGTTCAGCCTCTTGCTGTCAAACTAATTAATTACTATTCCTTCAAAAGCCTTAGAGGGAGGAAAAACCACCTCAAATCTGCTGGGTTTTTTTCCTTCCTTAATGCTTCATAATTAAAAGATACAAAGTTTTCGCAACTTGGAAAGGTGGAAAGTAGGTCTGCCCTTCATTTAGTTGAGTGCCCCTTGCTTACAGCTTCTTGGCATCTGGCCTGGACTAATTAATTGTTTCATTGCAAAGTGAAGCCACTTGAGCAGACAGGAGCAGGGGAAAGTGCATAGATGAGCTTAATATACATGAGCAGTCCCATCTGTTGAGGCAGCAGTTTTCATCTCCTGGGAATACAGTCCTGGATTTTCACTCCATGGTTTCTGGGCAGGTATTAGGATGTGCAGTGATGGGGTGATGGTCTCCTTTGTGCTTTACATATGGCCTGGCTTTGCTAGGCTTACTTTTGGGGTTCACCAGGTTCATAAGTCCTGGCAGTTTCCAGTATATAGAGGGGCAATATCCTTTCAATCCAATTCTCTTTTTGCTCTCTGCTGTTGCTTATTCTCCCTGGTCCTTTGGCAGTGCTCCCTCCCTCACTCCTGCTGTCTGTTCCATCATCTGAGCTGCTGTGGGGTGCCAGCAGCAGCCCCCACAGTGCAATGCATGGAGGGGCTGCTCTCCCTGTTGTGTTGACTCTGTGATTTCCCTGGGATCCTACACCCTGGGAAGCCATCATGGGTGCCTTCCCAGAGGCTGTCTGCTTGGCAGCTCCCCAGGATTTTGGTGTCTCCAGATTGCAGATCAGGGTGGAAACTCTTGAGAGCTCTTAATGCCCTCCCTTTCCCTGCTCCAAGTTGATTTCTCACCCCTCTGTATTCAGGGAGAGATACACAGATGAATTTGACAAGTGGCTGAGCTGCCTGAGTTGATCAGTAGGGACTGTATCCCTTGCTTTGATTCAGTGACACTTTGGGGGTATTTTTCCCCATGGATTTGTCACTGTGCCTTATCTAGTGATGTGGGGGGTGGGTGCTACCAGTCATTCCACCAAGGGGAGCGAGATGATAACGCTTCAGCCTTCAAGAGATGCTCAGGGATGATGCAAGAGGGGATCAGCTGAAAGATGGGGAAATGAGGAGTGCTGAGATGATGGGAATAAAAATTTCTCCATCATTTTCTAAAGAAATATGTTTTTAATCTGATAAAAGGTGGAAGTGAAAGGAAGAAGGAAGTTGCTGGTGCTGAGGCAAAACAACTTCCCTGGGGAAGTGCTGGCCAAGGGGCAGAGAGCTCCCATGGGCATATCTGGGTGTGGGAACCTGAGGGATGTCCCAGCCAAGGGCTGGGATGGAGGAATTGGAACCCCCTGTGTACCTATCCCATCCCACAGCGGCAGGAGTTTTCAGATAACATCACTTGGGAAGAAGCAAAGCCTGATTCAGAAACTGCTGAATGAGGGTCAGGGCAGCCTTGTGATGAACAGCATTTAGGATTAGCCTTCAGTGACAAACAGCACTGGGGTGTTCAGCACAGAGCCATATTGCACTGGGGGGTTTTGGTTTCTCAGTGTTGTCAGAGTATTTCCACATGGAGCCCAGCGTGTGGTTGAACGTCACCATGACTGTGAATGTTTGTGCTCCATGGGAACTCCTTCAGGACTGGGGCAAAAAGAGTAAACTGAGAGCAGATAAGAGCCTTTTGGAGGAGAATGTTGCTTCTCCCTCCTTAGGACTCAAGAGAGTTTTTCTATTGAAAATTTGCAGGGATGTGCAGCTGCCCTTGTTTATTTTTTTAGAATAATGATTCCTTCATTTGCAGCAACTCCAGTTAAGCAAAGTAATTAAATGCATGCAGAAATCCATTTAGGAAAAATACAGCTTTTTGAGTGTGTGTTGTAAGTCCTGAAATGATGCCAGGACTGCCGCTTGGGCTGCTGCTTGGGGGTCACTCCTGTGCCAGTAAAGCCTCAGTACTCTTCAGGATTGGAGCAGTGAACAGAAAATGATGCCTCTGAAGGGCTGGGATAGCAAATGTTGACTGCAAAATGCTGTGTTCTGCGAAGCTTTGTGTTGTAGTTTTGCTCATTTACATCTTGAGGTATGAACCAGAGGTGCTTTTCTTCTAGAAAATTCTACTTTCTGGCAGTTCTCTGCAAAGATATTTAAGGCAAGAGGAAAAGCAGAGCTGAGCTTTGTCCTAAGGCAGATCTCACATGTAGGGCTGTAGCGGAAAACACGTGCTCCTCCAGTGTCACAGGGATCTCAGAGCTCTGGGTGCTTGGCCAAGAAATGAGGTCTGGAGCTGACCTGCCTCAAGTGCTGGTGGGGGAGCCAGGCTGGGAGGGCTGGGAGGTGGGCAAGGGCAGCTCCCTGTGCCTCGGCGTGGGAGCAGTGCAAAGGCAAAAGCCTTCGCCTGTGTCAAAGGCCAGGCAAAGGCTTGAACAAAGCCAAGGCATTGCAGCCAGATGTGCTGCAGCAGGATGACCCCTGGAAGGGGTCACTTGAAGACGGGGGAAGCCACCCACAGGACATTACTGGAAAACTGTACTCCTGTTTTTCTGCTGCAGGGAAATTTGTGTTTCTACATGTGATTTATTGGAAAATTGTTCCACTGTTAGCTGGTGTCCCAGAAGGAGCAAAGAGAAAAACTAATAGTAATAGTAGTGCTGCTGAAAGATAGGCTCAAAGGAGCAGTTGGGATCAGAGGCATTCAACTGTGGCTCAGGCAACTCTTGCATTATTTTGTTTGTCTTTTGAGTCCTTTTTGGAGACACATTTGAAAGATTTTGCAGAAATCTGTAAAATCTCCAAAGAAAAACATCCAGGTGGACTTTCTTTCAAAAAATGAATGATCCCTTACTGTTTTGTAAGATTTTTATGATCATACAGTTTGTAAAAGCTCAGCACTTTTCCAGAAGAAGTCAGTTGGTGCAGGAGCAGAGGGGTCAGTGTCTGGTGAGCCTTGCACTGTGCCATGTGAAGGCATCTCCTGCTAAGGGAGAATAGCTCTTCCAAGGATGTGTTTTCACCTCCTGGAAAGGAAGGTGGCAGGAAGGGTTGGTTTGCTGGATGATGCCATTTATGATATACTGAAAAGTTCTTTACAGAATTGCCATGGGCTGGCCTGGGCACATCTGTCCTGCTACACTTACCCTTGACTTTTCTGCAGTTTTTCAGAGGGTTTGGCTGCCTCTGTCTTTTTACCTGTCTCTTCTTTCCTGTTCAGCCTTTCCAAGGAGGCTTCATCTGACTTCAGAAGTCTTGCTTACATTTCATTCACATGCAGCTTGTGCAGCAAGCCCTATTAGCTGGCAAATGCAAAACTCATTCTATTTTGATTGCTACTTCTGGGAGAAGAATCAAGATCTCTTGTTTGGAAAATAATTGTGCAGAAGCCAGAGGCTTTCTCGGGGCATTTGCTAAATTTTGCAGAGGCAGGAGGATAAATTTGTGGATTTCAGTATCTCTACAGCTTTGCTGTGTAGTTTTCTAGCTTTCTACCTTTGTTTTGAAGTTTGCAATTGGGATAAATGGCCTTTCTCAGGAATCTTTAGGTGGAAATCCCAGATAATCCCTAAGTATTACAGTACTATCTCTATACACGTAGCACTTGGGAAGTACCAACCTCCACAAGGGAAGAGCCAGAGGACTGCTCTGAAGGAAGGTCAAGTAACATGATGGCCCTGAGAGCAGTCACAAATTTATAATTAAGGCTGCTTTTATAACAGTGACCTGAAGACTCATCCTTTTGCTGTAAACTGTAGGCATCCTAATCCCATACTCAGCACAGGTGTGTGTTCTCCTACCAATGCTGGTGCTTTGGGCACCACACATGCTCATGTGGTGATGTGGCTTCCAGCCAGATCTGGAGTTCTGAATTGGCATATCAAAGTTCATGATGTGTGGCAGCCTGGCTACACCTGGTCCTACTCACAGCAGCAACAGATCCTTATCCTTCTTATCACCCAGAACACAAGATTCTCAGAAATACTGACAGGCTTGTCAGGGATGGATCTGACGGATCTGTCATGGCCTAGTGGGAGATGTCCCTGCCCATGGAACAACATGATCTTTAATGTCCTTTCCAACCCAAATCATTCTGTGACTCCTGCGCTGGAAGCTGAAGGGACCCGATTCTGCAATTGTGGCTCATGTGAGTGCAGTAACACACCCCGTCCTCACCCCGCAGACGTGAGCTGGCACCAGGGAGGGGTTAAAGCAGCAAAAGTGGCTGTTCCTTTCTGTAGCTCGTAACTAAAGAGCAGGAAAACGTGGAATAAACAAAGCCAAGCTGCAGAGTAGTCACGCAAGGCAAGGGGAACTGAAGAGCATCAGCAGAAAGTGCTCCAGGACAGCACCATCTGCGACCACTTGAGGCTCAGGAAATGCTGCTCTTTAAGGAGTTCGTGGTGCTGTTGCGTAGGAGCGGAAACAGGCTGGGGGTGAGACTGTGCCACCCTGCCTTTTATTTGCTCAGCATATTTTGCCTCTTTTTACATAAAATCAGCAAATGAGGAACTTAAAGTCACTTCTCCCATAAAATTTTTTACTGCAAAATTATTTTGTGGACTTTCTTCCTCTGGGCTGCCTCTGTCTGACATTCCTGCTGGTGTTAACTCTGAAGTAAACTAGGTAAACTGTAATAAAATGGCCTGTGCTCCAAAGTTTTCTGAAGCTACAGAGGCTTTGAGTTACAGGCCCAAAAGATGGGACACTGAGTCGGGTCAGCACTGTGAGCCACAGTATTCCATCTTGGACCATTTCTTGTGCTGTAGAGCTCCCAGTGCAGATTTGGGAGATGCCCTCTATGAGGCATGCAGACAGGGCAGGAATGATGCTCATTCACACCTGACTGCCTGGACTTGAGCATGGGAAACTCTGCTTGTCATGAGGCCCCAGCTGCCCCTGGCTGTGTGTCACTGGGACAAGTGGGGGGCTCTGGGGCTGCCCTGGCTTTACACAATGCAGGAGTAGCTTCAGGGAGGTAAAACTAGAACAGAGGGGAAAGCAACTCACTGGCACCTGTGTCCTCTCTACCTGCCACTCCTCTGAGTAATCTCTCCCTTGCTGAGTACCTTTGCAGTAAAAAGGGCAGCTGCTCTCTCAGGTTAGTAGTTTCTGAGGCCACACCATTGCCTCACTGTTTATTGGGTTAAACTCCTCAGAGTGAGCTGGCTCACTGGGAAGCCACGCTCTTCCTCTCCTCTGCCCAGCACAGAGTTTTAGGGCACTGAGGGTTGAAAGTGTGTCCATGCAGGATGATGTGCACCAATTGCACAAAAATCTCTCAGAGTCCAAGGAGATGTTGAGATCTTAGGAGGCTGATCTTAGGAGATCAGTTCAGGTCATATCGGAGACTATTTAAAGAGAAGAAATTTGCCCTGGGAAGCCCTGAAGTGAGGTGGTGGCTGCATAAGGGGCAGTAACCTGCCTTTGGTTTAGCAGAGGTGAATGCTTCAGAAAGCTGTGGACAGACTTGCCTAGGAAATCAAAGGCTTGTCTTCATCTGGGCTCTTCCTTTTGCTCTTCACTCTGACTTGCTGATCTTTAACTCATATGAACAAAAACTGGGGCGAAACTGAGGTTGGTGTACCCAGGGAAAGGATGCAAGGAGCTGTCAGGCAGAGAGGACTGCTTTGTGTGGAGACGTTTCTGCACTGCACAACCTGGGGGTGCCTGAGGGCACTGGGGGCAAGGGAAGCACAGTCAGCAGTGCTCAGGGTAGGTGGTCCAAGGCCTGCTGACCAAATGTTCCTCCCAAGCTACTATAGTTGGATACCACAAGCAAGTGATTTCACTTTCCTGTTTGAAAACAGACCCCCTGAAGTCGGGCTGCTGGCTGCTGACACTCTCCTTGCAGCACACACAGCTCACCCTGCACCAGCCCCTCTCCTCCCAGGGGTCACCCCGATCCTGCCTGGGAGTGAGGGACTGCACAGCCCCATCACTCACTGCTTAATTGTAACCAGATTTCCCTAGAAATGTCTGCTGAAATATTTATAAATATTATAGCCAGCAGCTGCTGATGCCAAACAGGAAATTTTAAGCTGAACAAACTTTTCCACGTTTCTAAGTGGAGAAAGTAAACTGTAGCTAAGATCAGTTAAAAAAAAAAAAAAAAGTTTAAATAGCAACAGGCTTCCAGTGTTCCATATCCTGAGGGAAGTTCATGATTTGTGGAAGCCTTGGTTCTTTCAGCCAGGCTATTTTCTATCTGCATATAAGCAGTGTGTCTGCACAGTGATAGAGGAGGGTGGCTTGAAAGAAGAAAATTAGGTTATATCTCAACACAGACATGGTTAATGTAATTTCAAGGGAAAAAAGTAAGAATACACAACTTAAAAGAAAATAAATGAGCCAGGAATGAGCTGGTGGGGGCAGTTACCACTTGAAGGAATGGAGCCCTGTTTTATCTTGCACTTCAAGTTTTAGACTCTCCCCTTCCCCGCCCCCCCAAAGTTATTTTCTAGAACTTTCTTATTCTTGCTCATTCAGTACTTGATGTTGAGACAACATTTTTGAGCACTAAAACATGGAAAAAATTTAACACTAAATCTTTGTGGAATTATCAGTTTTAAACAACTTCTGCCATTCATGAATTCATTAAGCACAGCTTCAGGTAAAAAGCACTACTGGGCTTTTAAAAACTGATTCATGTAATTTCCTAGTAAATTATATTGAAATAGAGATGGAATAAAGCACATATCTTCAGTATGCATATGAAATCTGAAGTTGTATTCTTCAGTTGAAGCATTCACTTTAAAATGAAATGCAGATAAAAAACTTTGAGTCTTTTGAAGAATAAATTATCAAAATAACTCCCCGGCTGAGCAGTCAGAGACACTGAAGGTGCTCAGAGGTCCCTGCCAGATCCCTTGGCAATAGGTGTGCTACATTGCCAGCTCACTATCCAGAAATAAATGACATGAGAAAACTGCTGGAGTTTCATATCTAAAATCCCACTTTCCTTTCTCCTGATCACCTTTCAGCTTTCAGGTTTGGTCTTTCTCACTTGGTACCCAAACACCCTGGAAAGATGCCCACAGAGGCAAAGGAAGGGCTCAGTCTCCATCCTTCCAGACAGGTGGTACTGGCAGAAATCATGCCTGTGCAGGATGGGATGTCAGAAAACACCCCATTGCCATTACTTTTTCACACTGTCACTGCAGATACTATATAGAAAAAAAAAAAGTAGAATTTTTCATCAGCTGGAAAAGTGGGGACCTTTTCCATCAGCTGGAAAAGTGGGATAGTATCCCCATAAATGTTCTCAATCACAAGGTGTTTTAACCGGGTACCTCACTAGTTGTTTGTCACCACGGAGTCAATCCTCAATCTCCCCTTGAATGCTGCATCTCTCTCAGTGCACAGATTTGCCAAGCTATAGTCTTTGACTATATTGAGTGACTTTTCCCTTGGGAATTGTTCAGAAGAGTGTTTGTCCTGTTGTGAAATGTATCCATCTTAGACCTTAAATCATCTGCAGCAGGGGCTTGACTTCTGCTCTCAAATCCTGGCTAAGTACACACATGATGCACAAATTCCTTAGCAGCTCCCTGAATCTGCAGCACCATCGTGCCATACCCTTTAAAGTACTACTGAGTTTTCCTTTCCCTTCTTGACAGGAGGAACCAGGCTCCCCAGGACCAGGATGGGCAAGATGGAGTCTGAGTCATGAGTTCTCCATGTTTTGGTATTTGGAACTAGTTCCTGAGTCTAATTCAAACCAGATAGTGCAAAAGAAATGTGGCGTTGAGCCTCTGCAGAAGTGTAGGCAGACAGAAGGGGCATCTCTTTGCAAAGGAAAATGTTTTGTCTCATTCCTAGTTAATACTTAACCAGGAGTTAAGCAGGAGCTAACTGGGAGTTAAGCTTTAGGAGCCCCCAAAGAAACCAGGAGCCTCAAGTGTCTCGAAGTGAGACTTGAAGAAGCAGTTAAGGCATTTCCCTGCCCTTGGGTAAGTCTTAAGTCCCTGAGCTCTTTGATGCACTCTTACAGATCTAAAAGTGTCAGTCCGGGGTACTCAGCTGGCTGCTCTTCCACACCTACCTTCCATCTAGATATGGCTTTTCATAATCCTTAGCAATGGCTTTACCCAAGGGTTGGTCAAAACTTGATGTGGATCTTGTATAGGAAAACAAGGAAACACAGATCTGAGGTTGGCTCTGTGCTGTTGTGCATCAGCACTGCTGAAACAGTGTCAGCTCTTCCCTGTCTGCTGTGCTGTGACTCCTGTTTAGATTCAGATGTCTCCAAGGTCAGTTTCTTCCTGTGACTGCAGGGATTCAGCAGCATCCTGAACATGCAGATGTAAGACACAGCAACTGATCTGTGTTTGGATGCCATGGCTGTGACAAGGAGCTCTATTTACAATTCCGGTTTGGAAAGGCCAGCAATTAGCTCCATTTTCTGTATAACTGATGAGAAAATTCTGGCTGCCTACCACTAAGCTCTAAGTAAGACCTTGGGTTAGAAAGAATGTTTCTCTTCTCAGAACAGGGTGCTCTATGGCTTGGGCTGTAGGTACTTCTCAGCCTCTGCCCATTAGCTTGGATAGGCATTACCTTTTTTTTTTTGTAATTCTATTTTAATATAAATAAGTACAAAGGTGCTATTCTGACTTCCTTCTCCCAACCTCCATGTGATTCATAGGGAATGGTAGGAACAGAGCAATGCCAAGAGTATCTTTTGCAGGGTTTCATGGAGAACACCACATAGGAGTAGAATGCCATGTCCTGGAAGGCAAAGCTGACTCACTGCAGACCAAGGCAAGCATTGAATCATGAACATGTTGGTCTGCACCAGCCACAACCAAACACAGGATTACAGATAGCTCAGAGCAAGAGATCACCACAACAGCTGGAACAGCAAGATAGGAAAAAGAAGCAAGTTACAGAACTGCAGCTGCCCACTGCAAATTGGGTTATTTAAGGTAAATGGGAAAGTCCCTAAAGAGCAAAAGGAAAACAGCTGGCCAAAGTACTGTGTGCCAGGCCACTGCTGAGGTGGCATCACTCCTCCTTGCCTCGGGAGCTGCAGCACTTGAGGATCTGGTCTGGAATTTTTATTACATTTAGGAGCAAATCAGATCTTGTTTAGGAATTTTCCAGTGAAATCCTTCTTTGCTCGGAATTGTTGATTCAGTGAATGTAGAAATTTGGCACTATCAAAGCTTTCTTATTCTAACCTGGGTGGAACTTCTGGTAAGAGAGAGAGAGAGAGAGAGAGAGAGAGAGAATTACAAAACATCTCTTACTTGGACTTGAGAAACTGAGGTTGATATTTTGGGCTGGATTTAGGCATGAGGAAACTCTGCCATCCCTCAGGTGCAGTCAGTGCTTCTCTCCACCTGAGAGATCCAAGAGATCATACAAGGCTTTGGGAGGACTCAGGCAGTGCTGTGAACTAATGTTGGGCAGTTCTTGAGTGGGCTGGCTCCTCACAAAGCTCCAGATGGTTTCTGGAGTGTGGAGGACAGGATGTACCCTAAGCAGCCACCCAGCGCTCTGTGAGCTAGTCATGACACATCCCTTAAGCTCACAGAACTTGCTGGGGTTTTAGGAGGAAGTTCAGATCTGTTCTTGGCACCACAATGTAGAGAATTAACTTGTCAGGTTTAAGCATTTGACTCTTCCTGGCTGCAATAGTGGAATAGCTTGATTAAATCTTCCCATGCATTAAAATTTACATTACCTGTTTACACCCTGCTTCTGGTACTTCATCACAAAAGCAATGACTATAACTTCAAATTTTTCATTAGACCCTTAAAACTGTGTCTTTCAGAAGGACTGAGGGTCTGCTATATTGTAAGCTGTGGCTGAACCTACTAACATCCATGCAAAGCTGTAGCTTATGCTGTAGCACAGTGTCAGGCTCAGACAAGAGCACAGTGACCAGCAGCCTGGGCACCCACCTCTGAGTAATCCTGGGCTTCTTCACCCTGTGTATTGGAGCACACATGTCTTGCTGGGCTGACTTACCACTTGCAGTCCCACCCTTTGGTGCCTCGTTTGATCTAAAGCAAAGACCTATTAGTGCTCTAAAAGAGTTTCACCCACCAGGGATCTATTCATGGATGCCCTTGAGTTATCTCCTTCAGCCCACACCTTTCTGGAAACCTTCTGTTTCCCCTGTTATTTTCAACCATGTCCAGAATTTAAATGTGAGATGGTGCAACACCAGCTCACAGCCCTTTTTGAGATGGCCCTGGACACCTGCCTGCCTCTTGTGGGTGTGAGAGAGCTCCTGGTTTAGCTCATCCCTACCCCGTTGCTCTGGGAGGATCACAGAAGAGTTGGGGTTGGAAGGGACTTTTGAAGGTCACTTGGTGCAAGCCCCATGGTGCTGCAGCTCAGACCTAAGTGCTTTGGCTACTGCTGTCAGGCCAGCAAATCACAGAACAGATTGGCTTGGATGAGATCTTAAAGTTTACCTGGTTGCAGCACCCCTGGGCATCTTTGGCTAGACCGGGGTGCTCACAGCCCTGTACAACCTGCCCTTGAATGCCTCCAGGGATGGGGCATCCACAGCTTCCCTGGGCAATCTGCTTCTCCACCCAAAGTTTAAGTAAAATAGACACATAATCTGTGTACATCAGTATATAATGCAGTACTGTAACACCACTGCTACCTACAGCAGCTCCACCTATACAGTGAGTGCATGTTCACATTCATGCCTTCCAAAGCATGGCACAAGATCTGCTTGGGAATGATTACCCATCCTTCTGTAACTATGTGCTGATAGGATGCAGACATCTATAAAGACTTGTTCTCCAGTGGCTGGAATGACTGCTAGCACAATCTGGCAAAGACTCTGGAATTTGTTCTGTATTTCATCTGTTGGATTTTAATGAGGATTTTTTTCTCCATTTGCACAAGCAGATGCCTTACATTTTATGAGCCTTATGTAGAAAACCTACTCCCAGTGTAAGGTTGTAGTGTTTACTATACACTCCATCCACATGGATTCTAGTAATTTGTTTCTGGAGAATAGATATCCATGTCTCTGGCAGCCAGGTATGTCCTAACTGTGTCACACCATTACTGCAGGAGCAGAATTGCTGTCACTTGCAGCAAGCCTGTGTTTTTATTTGTTCATTGGTGATTATAATTGGAACCTCCTGCAGCCACTGAGGCCAGGAGCCTTTTGGCTTTAACACAGTTTGCTGAAAAGGCTAATGCAATTACTTACGTGAACTAATCTGTAAAGGATGTTTTTCTATTGTCTCTGCCTTAATTGTTTCCAGCTTATGGCATGAAAATGTTATTGGCCCTGGGAGGCCAAGAGAGAAGGGAAAGAAGGAATGTCAGAAGCAAATGGAAGGTTTGGATGAATATAGAGCTACTTGGAGTTTTTCCTGCTACTCCTGAATTCATTAAATTATGGGAACAAATGTAAAGCTATTTAAGTCACACTTCGTAGAATAGGCCTTGGTCTGCCACAGGGCAGCTGAGAACTACTCTGTAGCTGAAAAACTTTCTTAAAATAGGTCATGCTGGTCTTCAAGTGTCTCTTGCTGCTTAGGAGCAGGTCCACAGCCTCCCTTCTGTTCCTGCAAAGAACTGGCTCTAGTAAATGTGTCTGGGATTCCTCTTCCCCAAGAGAGCCCACAAACAGACTTGCCCAGGTGGCTGCTCTGGGATTCTGTGGATTCCCTCAAGCTGATCTGCTGCTCTGCATCTCTGGGTGTTTTTAAGGAGAAAAAACTTGTGAAGAAGATTTGGCCATTTTCAGCACTTATACTACCTGAATAAGAAGGCTCCATAAGTGGAGCCTAGAGCATTTGAACTCTCTGCTCTTGAAGGGGATATTGGAAACAGTGTCTGAATCTCCTGTGTCTCTGAAGATTCCAACCATGCATGTCAGCACTCAGATCTGAAGGCAGCTGTGCTGAAGAAATGTTCCCAGATCAGAATGACTCATTAGCACAGGTTGGGCTGAGGCCATATGATTTTGAATCAAGTTCTTCTTGTCTCATCTCCAACAGCCAGGCTGTTCCAGAGGCTGCAAGGGCTGGATAGCCTTTGCTCATTAACTACCACATGAACATCTCTTCCCAGCAGTAGCCTTCCACATGCTGAATTACTCACTTGACATCTAAATTTTAATGGAAAATGTCTTTTTAATATGGAAAGCTATTCCCTTTTTGCATTCATGTCCAAACTGTAGCCTTTTGGATACGCTTATAGCTGGTTTCTCCAAAGCAACTGTGTCCTGCAAAGGGTAAGCAGCTAATGGAAAGAGAATGTTCTTTTGAAGCCCTTGAAAAAAGAGGTCAGGAAGGTGCTTCACACAAACATGAAAATTTTAATGACAGGTAAAGAAACTAGAATTCCTCATTGGAAATGCCTATTGCCTTGCACTGGCAGCTCTTTCCGGACATTCAAGTTTCTCCTACAGAAGCAGGGCAGGGTAGGTAGGTGTTGCAGAACGTTGCTTGTTAGGGTGTTTTGCACATTTTTGTGTTGTTTTCCTGGGATGGTCTCTCACACCACCTGTTCCTCTTTTCTATTCCATTTTGAAAATGAAAACAACTTGCTGAGATAATGCTCATAGCACTGTGCCACGAAAAATGGCAGTTTTGCTAAAGAAAATATTAGCAAGTTATTTGCGTATTTACACAGGGTTCCTTCAAGCATGTCAAGTATTTTAGTTGTGGAAGAGCATAGTAGTTTTAATATGTTCAGACTGTACACAGACAGCTTAGGGATTTTAGAAATAATTTCCTTAAATTTATTGCTGTTTCAAGGTTTCATTCTGTCTATAATATTGTGTGTCCAGGGTTTTCCTTTGCAGCCAACTCACTATCTACAAAGTTGTTTCAGATAGGCTACTGTACTGGGATCCACTTGCTTATTAACCAGTGTTTCTTAGTAAGTAGAAATGGGTTTGCTCTGTCCTGTAGAATCAGGACTGATTTCACTGAGCCTCAACCCAAGACCTATCAATTCCCTCCCTTCAGATGTGGCTAATTTTTAATTGAAAAAATAAATTGATGGCACACTACTTGAATAGTAATTCATGGTCAAAACCAAAACCGGTATAGTACTATTGCTCTGCCATGTGCCATTTTTTTCCTTGGTTGTAGTCAACATGTTAAATTCTAAGCATGACCCTAAGGTCTTGAAGAAAGCATTCAACTCTGATTTTATTCACAAAATATTTTGTTTCTATTGCAACCAAAAAGTTCAGGTCTTTGGCTGGGCCCTGTGGTTTCAAAGACTGTGGTTTTCTGTGTGGTTGTGTTATTCCACTATGCAATCTGGAATGCTGATGCAGATGGAGAGCCAGGCATGGGCCATGCACCCACCAGTTGGCCCCTGATTTGTCATTTCTAGCAAACACTGGTAGTGATGTTAAGGCACACTGGAGCCTTAGTCTCTCTGAGACTGAACCTATTCAGGAGTCAGCACTGATTTCTCATGAATAAATCCTTCAAAATTCAACTAAGAATCTCAAATTTCAATTTCTTTATCATCTGTTAAACATCAGCACAAATATGTGTCTGTTGCCATGTAATTAAGACTATTTCAATTTATTTAACAGTGTAAAGACTTGCTGGACTTTCTGTAACTCAACTGAAAAATGGAACAACCTGGGTGTGGGCTTGTATATAGAAAAGGTTTTCTTTTAAATCCTTTAAATCCTTCCTCTGTCACCATTTCAGCAGCACCATGAACATAAACTGTGGGGGAGAAATTGAGCTTCAGTTTGGACAGATGTATGTCTCTGGGCATCACCCTCTCTGTCTCTTTTTGTGGTAAACAGCCGAAAGGTATGAGGCTCCTCAAGTTTTGGTGGGTTTATTTTGGGTTTATGTTTCTCCTCTGACCCTTTCAAATTTTAACAATGGGCTTTTTAGCTTTAGAGGCAATTCTTGAACTTGTCCATTGTGCTGTTGGTGATCACAGATTGAAAGTGCCTCTGTTCTTGTGTGATGGTAAAAGACTTTTTTCTGTGTTCTCCTCTGTGCTCAGTTTCTTCTGTAACCTCTTGGGTTTTTTGCCCTGCAAATCCTCCCAATCACAATGTGTTTCAGGGTTAAAGAAAGAAGGACTCTTGACATCAGCTGTTTCTTTGCTGTAATTTTCCACACAGTCTGAGGAACTGTACACTGGCAGGACCTGGCCTTGTTGTCCCTAAACGTTCAAACAAGAGTTTATAGCATGAGAAACCAAGGGGAGAGAGAGAGATAAATGATGCTTCCTTAAAAATAAAAATAAAATTAATGGGACGCTGAGAGGATTTAAAGATAAATGCCTAATCTCCCAGCACTCTTGGAATTCCTGGGGGCTGTACAAGGTGAATAGAGAATTAAAGATTAATTTAGACACTGGCCTCAGGGTGGATTTCTCTCTTGAAGGTCTCCTGGCTTTAACAAACCCCCTTGTAGACCTGTTTCATGCAGCAATAGTCTCTCCAGCTAAAAGTGATAACAAAACCTTCTCTAAGAGCTGAAAGAGATGCAAAATAAGCTTATTTCTACATACCTGTGCTGGTCCAAATTCTGCTGAAATTGGAATTACTTTACAACCTCTCAGTATTTTGTTTCTATGTATTTCTGTAGTTCTGTTCTCTGCCTTGTAAGAGGAATTAGAACTGTTAAAATATCGAGGGACTGGGATCCTCAAATTCTCTCTTCTAGTAAAATGATCCCACCTTTTATATGACATTTGAGTTGTCCAACCTTTTCCTGTGATGTGAAAAATATGTTGACAATAATTAAATTGGTTTTGTTTCTGCAGAATTATTGCTTTAGTTTGGTGCCACTGTAAATTCTGGCATGCTTTTACAGGGAAGATGTCTGGAGTTTCATTTATAGAAGAAAATTAACAATAAGCATGTAAGACTGATAAGAAAATCTCTGCTTGCATTTGAGCCAAGCAATTAAAAAAGCGGAAGAATTGCAAATGAAAGGAAATCTCTCTAGCTATCTAGATTCTAATTTTGTTGCTATAAATTAATTTAATTTAATTTAATGGAATTTTTCAAAGCTGAAAATTACATTTAGCATGGAAAATGAAGTGTTATTCAACTATTATTTTAGAGGCAATATTACATTAATATTTATATTTTAATATGTTTTCCTTCTACAAGCAGAGAAAATCTGACCTCTCATCTTTCAAGGTGAGGACAATTTAACTTCTAACATCAAGAAATGAGGTGTGGAACAAAAGCAGTGAGGTGTAGGGAAGGTGGTCCAGGAAGGTGACAGGATGCAGTCATTACACACCCAGTTTCCATCGCCTGAAAAAATTATTTTGACCATCTCTGATATTACAATTCAGCCTCTGGCTGTAGCCTGCGAAAAATGTGGGAGTTCAACACCTTCTAGGATTACACTTGGCCAATCATGCTGCTAAGTGGAATGGCAGAGTCACCATTCCTTGAAGTGTTCAAGAAACAAATGGACGTGGCACTTTGTGACATGGCTTAGCAGGCAGAGGGGAATTAGGTCAAAGATTGGACTTGATGATCTTGGAGGTATTTTCCAACTATAACAATTCCAGTATTCTAAGCCAAGTAATGCAGGAATGCCATGCAGTCACTGAAGTCTGGGCAGGTCCAGCTGGGCAGGGGATGTGTTTCAGGCACGGCAGGCAGCCAGCCAAGCCCATCTCTCCTGCCTCCTGCAGGAAAAACACCTGCTAAGGAGATGAAGCTTTTTAATTTCTTCTGTTTTCTGAATGTGATCCTGTCACACTGCTAGAGGTGTCACTGGCCACCCCCCTGGCGACATCCCATTCTGCAGTGGATTTGTGAGTCTTTGAGGTCATGGGTCCTCCACAGGGGGTGGGATGTGGCTGGTAAAACCATTGACTTTGATATGATGTCCTTGAGGTACAGGTCAGCAGTACACAGGCTGGCAAATGAGAGAATGGTATTTTCAGGGCACAAATTGTTTGCCCAGAAAAATCCATTAAAGCAGGATTTGGCTATGTCTTTCCAGAAAGCTCTGTTTCTGGCAGAAAACAATGTTTATAGAGAGCCAGTTTGGGAATATGGCGTTGCTGCTTGTCCTCAGGCTCGTCCTGTATTTATCTGCCTTTATTTTAATTGGATAATTCTTGGCTCTGGAAATGTTTCCTTTGAGTAATTACAGCTTTCATTTCTTCCTCTGTCTGAAACATGATCTGAGGGAGGTTTCATTGCTTCTCAAGGGCTTCTCTCTCTACTACATTACTTCTCTCTGCCAGTGTCTTCAGCAATCCCCTCTCAAAACATATCAGGTGCTTCTAAATTCCTTCAAATGGAGTTCAGTGGAAATTTGGGGAAGCAGACAAAGATTTACTTCCTATATTTGATTGTTTTTCTGGGTGTTCTTGAAGAGTTGTCTTGGTCTCACTTTGCTTAAGCCCTTTCAACAGATAAGGCTGCTTACTTCTTTCAAACATTTTGAAGCTCTCCAGCCACAGAATTTACTGGTTAATTTCTGGCATCTGGATCTACAAAGCTGGTGGTGTAGCTCCTTCCCTGCTCCCTTGTTGCTCATCTGATTTCAGGTAACGGCTGAGTGCTGTGCTCTGGTTTTGAAAGCCATTTCCCAGCATGATTTCCAGATATCTTTTTCCAGATTCCATACTCTTATGTTGCTGGTTAGACAAAGTTATCAGTGAGGGAGGCCACTACTGCAACTGGTACAATCACAGCACTGCTGGAGATGCCAGGAAGCCCCACTCCTCCTGGGCAAGCATTCATTTTGATGCCATCTAACAAATACCTTTACAAACCAGTGAAATGAAGCCCTCTTTTTTTCATGGCAGTGTGCGACCTCAAAATAGAGGGAACACATTTTTATTGTAGAAAGTGATGTTCAAAAGGAAATTATGACACTATTGTAAAGACCTTATTGCTCTTTACAATTCCCAGAAAGAAAGCTTTAGGTGGGAGTTGGTCTCTTCTCCCAGGCAACAAGGGGCAGGATGAGAGGAAATCGTCTCAAGTTGTTCTAGGGGAGGATTATACTGGGTATAAGGAAAAAAAAATCTTTACTGGAAGTGTTCTCAAGCATTGGAACAGTCTGTCCAGGGCAGTGGTGGAGTCACCATCCTTGCAGGGACTTAAAAGACATGTGGCACTTGGGGACGTGGTTTAGTGGTGAACTTGGCAGTGTAGGGTTGGACTTGATTAACTTAAATGTACTTTCCAACTGAAATAATTCTATGGTTCTGTGAAGGAAGAAATAATTCATGTTCAAGCAGAAAGTTGGGAGGTGATTCTTCATGTTCTATAGCCTATGGTCGCCGCCCTGTGTGTGATGCCAAGTGTCTGGTCATTAAAGTGTGGAGGTGACAGAAGGACAAAGCTCCTTAATAAACAGCAATGACAAGACAAAAGACTTAGTGGAAAAAGGAGCTAAATTTGGCTGTACATATAGATGACTCACACAGAAATATCATCCATTTATAGGTTGCCTCCCGGACAGTGATTGGCCCTGGAGCGAATTCACCCTGGAGTCAGTGGAAACACTTATGGGGAATTCAGAGGGAGTTCAACTTGGCTATAGGGAATATTTTCCCCTTTGTAACTCTTTGGTTTTTGTTGAATTGTTTCTTTCAAGCCTTTAGAGTGCTGATGGGCAGCACTCAGTGTGATGAGGCAGACATAATCCTTAGAGCATTGCTGCTTCAGCTACTGATGAAACACAACTGTGCTGAAATCCCATCTGGGGCACTGAGGAAACAAGGTTTGAAGCAGATGTTGGTGCAGTGCTGTCTGGAGATTGCTGCAGGGAGATGTTGCTCAATTCCCCATCAAAACAGCATCTGCACACATGTGCCATCGAGCAAAAAATGTGAGGCTGGAGAGAGACCTGGAGAGTGCCAAGGAGGAAAGGTCAAAGGCTGGAACAGGCAACAAGTGACGGATCATAGAATCATAGAATGGTTTGGCTTGGAAGGGACCTTGTAAAAGTCATCTTGTGCAATATCCCTGTAATGACTCAGGACACCTTTTAGACCAAACTGCTCAGAGCCTCATCTGTTCTCACCTTGAATGCTTCCAAGGATGGGGCAACCACCAGCTGTTTGGAGAATCCATGCCAGTGTTTTACAACCCTCATTGTCAAAATCTTCCTTACATCTAACCTAAACCGACTGTTTTTTAGGACAAGGAGTAATGGTTTTAAACTACCAAAGGGCCAGGAAAGGATGGGGTGTTCTGAGAACACCAGGCATTGTTGGGGAAGAAATATCCTTTACCCAAAAAGGGAAAACTAAGGCTAAACAGCACCTGAGCTTTTTAGTGGAACATTCAGGAGTTGCATGGGGCTGCTGTGTTCACAGAGCAGCAGCCTCCCCAGTGACCTCTCTGTGTGGACAGCAAACCAAGGGAGGTCTTCAGGGCTTTCCTCTTCTGTCAGGCTGCAGAGCATGCCTGGAGCATCTCACTGCTGAAGTTTGTGGGATGTCTCCCACTCACACCATACTCTGAAACTTGGGGAGCAGAGAGTTGGTAGCAGCACCCCTACTCCAAAAATACCACCTCCATGGCCAGTTCATGGCCCAACTTCACAGGGATGGCTCCCTTCCAAGTTCAGCAGTTAAAGGAAATTATCATATCAGGAAAGGAAACCCCCTTAACATCAATACAAGGATTAATCTGCACATAATGCAGAGCCTTGGTGATTCTTGCTTGCAGTCATTGTTTCTGACTCATTGAAAGGCTGCTCATTTTGGACCTTACCATTCAGGCAAGAAAGCACAAGATGTCTGCGAAGGCTGGGGGCAATTTTGAGACTGGAGTTTTGCCATCTCACTATTAAACAGTACAGAGTTTATTATTAAACAGGTGGAGTCGTGTATGTGGCTGACTAGAGGTATCATTTAGAACTACCATTTCTATCATCACTAAAAATTGTTCCACAGCAAAATTATCTTTATATTTCAAAATCTGTATCTGATTTATGGTGCATTCAGAGCATGTTTGCATTGCGGTGCCATCAGATGTGAGCACAAAACTCCCAACAACTGGTGGATGTTTTAACAGCAGAAATTCGAAACATCTCTTTGGTGATGATGTGAGGTGGGAGGGGATTGTTAATCCAAATTCTGTAAAATTTGGTGATGTGGTCAGGAGATGCAGCTTGGATGGATGCACTAGGTGGTGCTGAGAATGCGAGTCTGGAAGGAAACCTCTGTGCTTTGAGCATTTCCAGAGAAAGGTTTTAAAGTGTTATTCCTGATAGCACCACACATGCTGTGATAGAGCAGCAATCCCAGAGCCTTTCCAAGGAAGCCATCTGGAAACGGCTTAATTGCAGACTTCTACTCATAAATGCATGTGTGTGTTTACTCACCCCTGAACCTTTTCTGGAAATACCGTCAGTAATTAAACCCCGTTGCAGCATTCCTGCTCTGAGGCTGCCTTGGCTGACCCAGGCTGTGAGGAAAGGGGAGGCAGTGGCTGCTGTGGGTGCTGCTGGGTCACACAGTCCCTGATACGTGACCTGCTGGGTGCTGTTTATGAGGCTGCTTAGGGTTTAGCTGCAGGTGTGTGCTGGCACAAACTGCAGCTCCATATCCTCTCCTTGTTCTTGTGGCTCTCCTTGGGATTTGGGGAGGCAATCTAACCTCTAATCCAATTGTTGTGGGAGCTTCATTATACTCAGATTCATGCTAGAGAGAAAAAAAGTCTCCCACCAGAGTGGCTGGGATTCAGGACTGCTTCCACGGGAGGCTCCTGCTGCCCCTGGGCACCCTGCCAGCTGAGGATCCTGTTAGGAGAGAGAGGAGGCAATTGCTCAGCTTTAAACAGACACTCTGATAATGTCCCCT
Source organism: Petroica traversi (assembly GCA_025920805.1). Classification (NCBI taxonomy): domain Eukaryota; kingdom Metazoa; phylum Chordata; class Aves; order Passeriformes; family Petroicidae; genus Petroica; species Petroica traversi. Next base: position 8,787,177 of record JAHLSL010000025.1, on the reverse strand, counting down.
TGGTTCACTCAGCCTCTGGTCTACCCATGGAAGGGTTAACTGTATGTGACTTCTTGGTTTTGGGCATTGATGGGTGTTCCATCTCTCCTTCAAGGTGTGGATGGAAAGATTCCACAAGAAACTGTTTTTTTCATGGGAGATGAGGAATCCATTTACTTAAACCCTTTTTTGCAAATGTACTGATTCAGTTATGCTCTACTTGGGAAATCCAAAAATCAGAATTAAATCCCTACACAAATGTTATGGTGGGAGATTAAATGTTCGCTCTCTCCTAGGATTTAAACTGCAAATACAAGATTCTGGTCTAAATGAGGTAGAAAAGCAATGTGATTCCCAGTGAATGGTTATTGGATCTTGTTCTGTCTGATGGGCACATGCACTTTCTCTTGTTCACTAAGGTTTCATATGGAATGGGTGTGGAAGGGTAGAAGTTGCTGACGTGTTTAAGTCCCCGTGCTCTGGCAGTGGGTACATGGTGGCTCCTCAGCAGTTTTGCCAAGTTGTGAAGCCAAGAGCACCTTGTCACTCCTGCACCTCCTTCCTCCCGTGCACCAGTGGTAGTGCACTGATGCAGGAACAAGGAGCATGTCTTTTCTTTGAAAATGAGAACAGGGCTTTGTTCTCCTGGGAGTTTGGCAGTTGTATCCAGAGATATTCATCCGATCCTGGGCTCACAGTGCGGGCTGTTGCTCCTCCCCATCACTGCAGGAATTTGACATCAGCCAAGAGACCCATTTCAGGGGAGCTGTGATGGCCTCGTGCAGAGGGGGCTCACCCAAGGTAGAGCTGCCACCCTTCCCCGTCCCCGTGCTGCGGGACATGGGGCATTGCCTGCATGAGCCTCCTACCCTCCCCAGAAAATCCCAGCCTCTGCACCGGAAGAGGTGAACGCAGGTTTTGACCCAGGGAGCACACAGAGCTGCCTCTGCGCCCCTCGGAGCGAGGAGCTGGGCTCGGGCGGGATGCTGCCCGCCGGAGCCCGGCGCTCCCAGCTCTGAGCAAGAGGTCCCTCTGCTGGGGATCTCTTCCACATCCAGCCCGGAGCCACCGCCGCGTCCCTGCGCTCCCCACGGGCAGGGCTGGGCATCAGCGTTTGTCCATCGGACCCCAGGGCAAGCGAGGGAAACCCCTGCTCCGGAAAGGATTCCTGACAACCCTTCCTTCCTTCCCCGGTCCTTGAGCCGCTCGCTGGCCTTGTCTGGGTGGCACGAACGCGCCGGGGATCTGCCCAACAGCCCTGCCAGGCTGTCCCAGGGATGTCCCAGGGAGGGATCCAGGCTCTGTCCGAGGGCGGCGGGGGCTGGCAGCATCCCCCTCCCCTGCAGCACGGGGACTGTCCCAGGAGAGGACATGGGGCAGGGTGCGGGCAGCAGGGTACGCCCTGCACCTCTCCCACTGCAGTTCCCGCAGTGCAAAAACAACCCGGGAGGACAACCAGGACACCTGACTTGTTTGCCAGGAGGAAGGGAAGAAATCCACCAGGGAGAAGTTTGCTCGCACTGGAAGAAGCAGCTGTTGGTAGCACAAAAACAATCCCATGGCAGAGGTCAGCAGGGAACTTTCTCCCTGTGATTGCCATGGGAGGGAGAAATCACCTCTCCCCGCCTTTGGACACGCTGTCGGTCGAGCCTTGAGCGTTGTGGCTTGCCTCGCTTTGTTTATGATTTCTGTGATGTCCCCACCCTGCGTCCAAGGGCTTGGCAGCCTCGGGCAGGGCAGGGAGCGCAGGAGCGGGGTGGGAATGCTGCGGGACAATGCAGGCACGGGCTGCGCAAGTGCTCGCGCCGGGCCAAGGTCACCTATTGTTCCAGGGAGTATAAATAGCTGTGCTGCAACAACGCAAAACCCAGCCTGGAAATCAAAACTTGATTTCTTCTTCAACTCTGAAGTGAGGAAAGTGGAACAAATCACCAGAAGAGAAAGGAGCCTCTCAAGGAATGCCCTATCTATGAAGCAGATCTATAAAACATTGTTATGAAGTTATGCTTGAATTTCTTGTTTGTACTAATAATAAGATTTTTTTTTTTACCCCTGCAAACTACCAGAGGTAAACCTGCTCTGAGCAGAGATGTAAAAGGATCTCCCATTTGATTAGTACGGTTCTCCTTTCAGAGAAGAGACCTGAAATTAGTTAAATTGAAACAAAAGAAGTTGTAAATATAGTCATCCCCTACCCAACCCTCATTTCTTCATTTGGGAATTTCACTTGAAAAGGAGTATCACCCTAAAACCCACTCATGCTTTGTAAATCACATATGCATTAAAGGAAAAAGGCACCACAGATACATATTCAGTTGGGTAAAGGGCAGACTGTACATGCAGATCCTAAACTGGCTGAGAAAAGGCAGTTTTAGAGAAGCTGTGTAAAACTAATGTCTGTTCTTGTGACAGTGTGAAGTACTTTCATACTTCTCAGAGCCTTTATCCCCTTTCATTGTGCAGTTTTCTTTACTCTGTTAAAACATCTATAGTTTCTAGAAATTGACTGAAAGCCTGAACTTGCATGTCCACTCTTTTTGTGAACCAGAAGTTGTCATGAGTATGTAACCATTTGTGTCTATCTAACTGGATTGTGGGGTGATGAGAGGAGATGATCTGTGCCATTTAGCATTGATGCTGCTGGGATCATGTGTGTGACCAAATAGAGCACTTCAGCTTCAAAATTCTGTTTGCCAGGAAAGTGCTCTGAATTGTGCTCTGGAGTGCTTTGACTGTATTAATGACAGAATTACTGCACCTTATAGCTCCAGTGCATGTGTTAGTTTATATCTCGTCTTCCTGAGTCTTGTGAGCCCAGAACAGATATAATTACAGCACATCTTTCCTTTTTAAGTTTCCTGCTGGGATATTTTCTGCTTGAAATCAATGCCTGCCAGTGTGCCTGTGAAATTTCCTGAGGAAGTAGTCTAAATGGTGCTGTAAAAACCAGGACTGATTTAGTAAGCAGGAGCAATCCAACATTGTTTCCAGAAACCCACTGAACAGAGGGAAATGGAGGGCAGAGGGGCTGGGGAGTTCGTGCCCATCAGCTGCTGGCTGCACTGCTCTACAAATACCTACATGGGAAGGAAACTAAGAGGAGAAAAAGGAATATGGATGTGGAGCAAAGTAGATACAGGACATCAGGAAGGACTGTGTTCTTTCGAGCCACACAGGAAGGTCTAATGAAACAAGGGAAACAGCATCATTGCTTCAAACTGCTCCACTTGCAGAAGGTGTCCTCATCTCTCATTAGCACAGTCTAGAGTTCTGTTGTGGGAAATAGTAGAATAATTCCCTTTTATCTACTCCAACTGTCTCTTGTCTCGTGTTAGGATGCACCCAGCCCAGTAGCAATTGTTTGCACTCCTGATCTTTGCTGTTGCACGCTTGGCACCAGCAGCAAGGGGGAGAGCAAGCACTGGCCAGCTGGGAGAGATCCCCAGCACTGCTCTCCCTAGGGAGCATGAAGTCTAGAAATAAAGATCTGTCTCTTTCTCTTCTGTCATTCTTCCCTTGCTCTTATGTTCCCAGGAATAGAGGATGTCCCTTTGGCAAAATCTGAGGAGTGGCACTTCTCCCTGCACACTCACCAACAGCATCACTGTGGGGACTCTGGGAGTACTGCCAGGCTTGGGGAGGAGGGGGTACACATCACCCCACTTGAAACTCTAAAACAGGTGCCAGGCTGCTGCCCTGGGGATGTTGGACTGGAGTTGGTCGTCTGGAGGGTCCCTTCCACAAGTAGCTGTGCTTGGCAGTTTCATAACATCCCCCTCCAAAGCACCTGAGCCTCTGTGCTAAGAGGTGTTTGAATAGCTGGGTGTGAGCATTGCCACCCCACTACGAGGCTGCCAAAAGAGCTGGTGTTTGGGGTGGAAGATTAGAGCAAAGGGCATTTCTAGGGTTATGGATATGTTTTACATCAATTCACCATCAGATGGAGCAGTTTTGGAAGCGGAGACCAGAATTGTTCCACTTTAACTCTGCCTGAGGCCAGGATAAGCAGAGCTGTAGCATCCTGATTCCACATTGGTGAATCTTCTGTTGAGAGCTTTTATCTGTGGGGCAAATCAGTGGGTTCACAAGTCACTGTCAGTAGCCACTCTCTTGGGAAGTCCAAGAGACAGCTTTCAGTTTCTTCTTGCAAAAAAAATAGGAATTCAGCCTGCAGGAAGGAAAATGGGAGAGGCTGTACTGGGTCATGGGAACTGCAACAGCTTGGGGCGAGTACAGAAACTGTACAGTGACATTTCAGATAAGGTGTTAAAGCAGTTCCCCAGGTGAGTGAGCAGGGCAGTGAGGGTTTTCAGGATCACAGCCTGGTCACAAAACAAGAGCAGAGTATGCATTAGATGGGCTCAGGGATGCCTCTGGCATGTTTTGGGATGGAGCCATGCCTCAAACACAGACCTGCCCTGTCTCACCTCTGATATTGCCCTGATTTTTTGGACACTGGTTCAATTGAGTCAGGCTGTGCTGCTTTGCTCCAAGAGCAATGATCAGCTGTTTAGGGCAGATATTCAAGCTGTATTCCAGAAAATCACTTAGTATTTACTTTGACACTGCAAGAGTAGTACATAAATAAGTGCCTCTATATTTAGGCAATGGTCCACCAAGGCAAGTTTGCTGGAATGGGGTATCTGAACTGTGTGACGTGCACAGTGAGGTAGGGATAAATGCTGGCTGAAGCAGTGGAGAGGAATACAAATGCTGGATCTTGAGAGACTGAAAAAATCCCTTTGCCTCTGGAGAGCTCTGGGGAGAAGAAAAAAAAGAGTAATTTTCTTTCCAACTGTGTTACTCCAGTTCTAGCAAGGCACAGGCTGTTGACTGTACGCTGTTTCCATTAGCATGTCAAGTGCTTCACAGAAATACACCTGCTGACTCCTCTGAATAAGAGGAGTTAAATGAGGTACATTAAAGCCACATTTCCTTGCCATGAATTTCCAGGAGCTCAATAATGCTATTTTGGCAAGTTAATCTGGCAGTCCTTGTAGTGATGTCTTTAAAGGGTCATTAAAGCCTCTTGTTTTTTTCTAAATGAAAATACTAAACCAAAGATTTTTGTGAATAATGACCTGAGTTAAAAGACTTGGTAAACTTGCTGTTCCATCAGGTGACACCTCATCATCCTTAAGATGCTGGAACAAACATCCTGATGATGCTGCACTGTGGGACAGCACCTAATTGTCTGGAGCTTCCCCAGGCATTCACTGCCCTCAGCAGATCTCCTGCCCAAGGTGTGCCCCATTACTGCAGGCATTTCAGATTTGACAGCACTTCTTGATGAAAGACAGTTGTAAGTGTTAGGGGTTAACTCCTACCCAGCTCTGGGCCCTCATCAGGAGTGAGGACATTTCTAAAGTGCGTTGGAGACCTCTCTCTCCTCCTTGCAAAGGCTGCTACAGCTGGGATATAGACAGGGAAACATGAACGAGCCCAGACAACACAAGAAGAAGACAACCTCCCTCACATCACCCAGCCCTGCCCCCCCCTATAAATCCATTCCGTTGTTTTTGGCCAGCCAAGCTGAGGCCTTGATCCAAAACTTGGTCCCAAGCTGTGTGGGAGAGTTTGTACACGAACCTACAAAGGACAGACTGTTTTGTTTGCGAGGTTTTTTTTGGTGGGTGGTTGATTCTCCTCCTTCCCCCAATCAATTCATTTTAGGTTTCACAAACCATATTAAGCCAATAATGTCTGTGCCAACAAATTGTGATTCTAATCCTGCTTCCTGATACTTGCAATCCTGACTGTTTGTCTGGGTGAGCAATTTGTGTCAGCTGGCTTCTTCCCTGCCTCCCAAATAACACTCCCACTGTTGGGAAGCCCTCTGCCCAGGCAGGCTGGGAACAGCTCTTCTGCTCCAGCTGCCAATGACAGTGGTGCTCCAGCTCCTCTGTGTAATCAGCAATCATCCTGCAGGGATACCCATCTCTGCCCTGACTGCTGGGGAGAGGGACTAAGGACCTACTGACATGGATACTGGGATGAGAGTTTGGGTTTAGCAGAAGGGAAAATAATGGGAAGGCCACTGCATACGACAACTGGTTAATTTTTGAGCAGTCTGTAGCTATTTTAGTTACAGACTCTTTTAAGGAGATCAACACTGAGGGCGAATTCCTTCCCAGATAAATCATGCTCATTCCACATGCACGAGAAAGTGGGGAATTTTGTTTTTCAAGTGGCTGCTTTGCATGTTTCCCTGGCTGGCAGCTCGTGTGCCAGTGCCAGGGCTGGGCTCACTCAGAGTGAGGATTGTTGCTCCTGGTGTGGAGGGGAGTTTTAGCCTCACGTGATGCTCACAGGATAACACTCCCTAAGATAACACTCTGAAAAAGCACAGGATTCTTTTAAAAATCCTTTTAGAGAAAGTGTCAACCCTGTGCTCTCAATAATCTTTTCGGCCTTAGAGTAAGTTGTTTTATTTTTTTAGAAAGGAAGGGGAAGAATAACTTTAGGGCACAAGCTGCTTTTCTTTTGCCCTGACAGGCCCATTCACATCCTAAACCTTGGGCAGCTGCAGCCCCTGCACTTCTTGCACACCCTTTGGATGTCCCAGCCCTTTGGATGCCCCGGGCAGGGCAGGCAGCCAAGAGCAACACTGATGCTGTGGCCACCTCCCTGCACAGGACCCAGCTGTTTCCCAGGTCACTTCTGACCTGAGCTTTGCCATTCACCTGACCCTGCTCACAAGGCACAGCAGTGGCTCCACAAGGTCCCACAGGAGATCCACAGAGGCTGGGAGTGTTGTGGTGGTGAGGACTGAGGATGCAGATGTCTGCACCTCCTTGCTGGGACTCTGAGCATCACCTCTTTGTGCCTGGTAATGACAGATGAGGAAAAGCTTTAGTCTTTGCTGCCTTCTTAGAACTCCAAGATTTCACTGCAATTACCTAGTGTGGGAAAAGAATGGAGGACCTGAAATGTGGTGACCTGACCTTTCCTATTCCTGCACACAGCTGTAGCTGAGTGTGGAGGTTTCTTTCTCTCCCATCTGTAAGCTGTGTGCACAGAAAACAATGAATTCCCAAATGCACACACAGAGGACGCTCCAGGCCTTCCACCAGAACCATTCATGGATATAATTCCTCTGGAAATACTCATGAACACCATGAACATAAACACCACCAATATTTGTCTATTTATCTAGTGAGATTTAGCTGTCATTTTTTTTTTCACGGTTGAGCTCTCGGCTGTAAACACGGCTTAAATTTTCCATGTCTGCTACTCTGAATGCAGAAGAATTAAGATGTTTTTGCAAACTCCCTTTAATGCTAAAAGAATTAAGATGTTTTAGTTGCCAGAAACAATGCTGGTAACTTCCATGCGGTCTGCACAGCTTTGTACTGAAGGAGGAGGCCAACATTGCCTTTGGGTGCTTCTAAAACTCTTTGCATCTTGTGTTTGGTTTATAAAATTATGGTAGGCACTGTGAAGGTGACTTCAGTAAATTACTTAGTCTGTTACACTGGCCCAAAGTTGATCCGAGTCTCTAGCCTGGATGGATTTGGCACGTATTAAAAGCTAGAGATGGTTTTCTTACATTTGCATAAACAGCTCTAGATTTGAGGGTTAAACTGAATTTGTCTTTGAAGGAGTCAAAAACATGTGGCTTGGGGTGGATTTCCCCCCTCCCCATGTGTCTCGGGGACCTTTGTGCTTTGTGTGAGATTTTAATTTTACATGAATGAGCACCAGCTGAAATGTTCTGTTCCTTGCTGCCCACCTCTTAGATGTTCCAGCATCTAAGAGGAAATGCTGCCCAATTGTTCCTACATTTTTCAGTAGCTCCTGACCTTAAGCCAGGCCTTGTCTCTGTAGCTGGCTCCTTTCTTACCAAGAAGCCAAACATATTGGCAAACTAAAAGACCAACTGAACTTAGGGCTCTTGGGCTGAATTCTGGCTCTTGACTCTGTCGTTTGGTTCATTGATGCTTTCTGAAAATGCACTTTCCATGAGCTCCTCTGACTCTCATGAAAGGGCTCTGATTTCCTGATGTGTGTTGTGCATGTTAAACTTTGCAAGCAGATCCCGCTTTGGGCAGCATCTGCTTTTCCCAGCCCCAGCCCGGCTGCAGCCCTGGTATTGTTTTACATGAATCTGAAGGCCATGTGTGTTTGTCCCTTTCACGGATAATGTCATTTCTGATAGGAACCATCATTTGCCTTTTGTTTTGATCCTTTTCCCATGTGCTTGGGATGTCCTTGGGGTCATCTTCACTGCAGGCCACAGATCACGTACAGGGCAGTGAATATTTATTTGCTGGATTTACAAGAAAGGTGTTGACTGCAGTTGCAATGAGTAGTCTATTAGTCTGTGTCACTGGATTTGATGATAAACTATTTTCTTTGGTAGCTCTTAATTGCTGTGGATTTCCTTTTCCAGAGCAATAGGATGTTCTGAGATAAATATAGGACTTCTGTTTCACTTAGCAAGTCTGAAAATTGTATTTCCACATGTTCATAGACTGGCCTTTTATTTTCTTTTGGGTTGTGGTTTTTGTTGGTTTTGGATTTTTTTTCTCCTTGAGTTTCACTCTGAAAGTTTCCCTTTACTCATGTTTCATATACCCGCATGGATTTGAGACCTTGCATGGAATTGCCAATAATGCTCTTTTCACATAGATATTGCTCAAAAATAAGGATTTGGTACATACTCTTTTTCATTGTGTGTAGATGGGGAGGCACAGATTAAATCTACTGAGAATATTGGAGTGGGCTGGTTGTGGGGAGCCACGTTTAGGGTAATGACACTTTCCACATCTCAGCCATACACATGATCTCTGTCAGGAAGGCTGCATGAAAAATATCCCCAGGGACACATCACACATGATCAGAGATGTAACTGGTGACAGCTGAGCTCTCACAAGAGAAGCCAGAAATGCTGTGGTCTATCAGAAGTATGGAAATACTCCATGAAAATCTTCCTTATCAGAGTTTCTAATTGGAATTCCTGTGGTATCCTTCTCTGATCAAATTGCTGCATGGGCCTGTGAGAGGCAATCCCAGGGTGACACTTGCAACATGTGATTCTGCTGCTATGAGTGCTTTTAAAACCTTAAAAATCTAGTACTAGAAAACCAGCTCTTACTGTTGTCTGAACTTTTCTGTGCTCTTGAAAACCTCCCTGTGTATCATGGAGCCAAATGCTCTGTTGAAGTGCAAGTCTGTTCAGAATTTAGTTCAAAGGGGCTGGAAGGAATTCCTGGTATTGCAAAACAGACAGTGCTGGAGGCCAATCACTGCCCCTCCACTGCTGCACGGGCCTGGCCAGAGCCCAGGGATGGCAAATTGGTGACTCAAAGTGTTGAGTTAGTCACAGCCTGATGGGGAATCCAGTAAGATGTCCTGGAGGATTGCACTAGATAGGATGTTCTCCAAACATGGCAAGGAAAGAACAGCTAAAACAACTGAGAATTCAATGCATGCTTTAATTTAACCATCCCTTAGCAACCCTAGCTATGTATTTTCATGGCAACTCCATCTATATTTTGAGAACAATCACTCCCAGCCATTAAACTATCAACTATGTACTCAGCGTAACAAAATAATTGATAAACTGATGGACTAAGTGCCAGGAAAAGATGTGATGAAGCAGTCTCATGATACTCCAGAGAAAAACTGCCTTGCTCCAATGTGCGTTTGAGTTTATTTTTTGTTAAAAATAGATGGAGAAGAACATAAACTGAACACAGTGAATGTCTGAGATAACTTACAATAAATGCTAGGAGTGTTGAAATTGCAGCACCAAAGGAGAAACATTGTAAGATCTTACACTTTGATACTAAGATACAACTTGTGGGCTCAGCATTATTCTAGGCTTTACTCTCTATTTCAGGGACCTTGGCCAAATGAGAGCTGACCTGAGGAGCTTTCCATCACACTGCTCCCTCCGGAGCACTCTGCAGCGGCTGGATACTCTCAGGTGCAGCACTCTTGCTATGTTTCTTCCTTACAGGAGCGGAATAAAGCAGCAATGTCTGGGGCTCCTTATGGAAGGACTTACAAGTGGGAGGCTGGTTTGTCACCAGCTTCTCTGCCCAGAAAGCTTGGGACCACCCAGTGAGGGCACACAGATCCCTATGATCTTGTGTGTTGGGCATTTTCATGGTTAACGAGGATGAATGTGACTTGATTTCCCGAGGGATTTCCTAAATATTTCCTTGGTAGTCTTTACCCCAGCTTAATTTCCTAAATTTTTCCAGGGCATTAACTTCTCCTTGCTGTTAATTCCCTGGGAGTTTGGCTATGCAGAATGAGCTCACTTTGTGCTCTGCACCCCCAAACAAGAGAGGTCTGGGGCAAACAGGAGGCACACAGGGGCACCCCGATCGGCCACCAGCGCCTTTGCCACGGTGGCCAGCCCATCCCCACCTCCACAGCCGAGCATTCCTGCCTGCAATCCAGGGCGAGACTAACCACCAGATGTCTGACCTCCTCACCCTCCTGGCAACACTAAATGTCCTTTCCTGTAAAGTTCTGCAGGGTTTTATTTTCCTTTCTTTTCCCAGTCTCCAACTGCTGGTTATTATCATTATTAAGCATAAATGGCCTCTTTCACACTCCACAAGGCGAGTGCTCCTATGAATGAAGCCTAACTAGCGTGAAAGGGTTTGCATGGTGATACTGCACAGGATTCAGAGAGTGCCTTGTAACTAAATTAATAAGAGAAAGGAACATTATGAACACATCTCCTTTCATAAGTGTGGGGATTTTCCCATAGGCTCAGATCAAGAATGTATCCCATACTTTTGCAAATGAAAAAAAGGACCAAAGTGAAGCCACTTGCTTAAAATAAGGAAGCTATCTGAAGCACAGCTAGAAGAAAGTTTCAAAAACTGAGTAGTGGGAAAGTATTAAGATAATACTCCAGCTCCCAGCCCAAATGAACGGTTGTTTTTCAGTGGTGAGGGCAATTGCCTAAAAAGAAGTCTGGCAAAAGGCATCCATCACAGAACCTGGCAAAGAAAAAAAATTATCTCTTTGCCATGGAACAGATGAATACTGTCCTTGCACTATATTTTTAATTTATCATCCATCGCATCTATGCACTGAGGGCAATGCAAATGTTGCTTTTATTTGCATGAATGGCTGAAAATAGCTGAATGCAGGTTACAGTTACGGGCATGCAGTTATCAAACCACCCCTACCGGCATCTTGTTACAATTAATGGCCTGTGTTCGTACCACCTAATGCTGCAATGCCCTCAAATATCACAAACTAAGCAGAGTCAAGCAGGATCATTATAAGGAAAGAAGAGCTCTGAAGAATCCTCCTGTGTTGGCAGCACAGGTCACTCCAAGCTGGTGCTCTCCTGATTCCCAGCACAGCCCTGAGACAGGCTGCTGCATAGAAAAACTGGAAAATACACAACCTGAGACTGAAATTCAGCAGTCTTAGATATTATATAGAGAGATTTTTGTCTGTTCCCTAATTATGATTTGGTGCACAAATGATTTCCTGCATCATATTATTTTTTCAGTAAGGCCAGGCTGATTCATTGCTACACCAAAATTCTGCAGAGTTCATCCTTGAAAGAGCTGATTGGCTCCTCTCTAGAGGGAGCTTACATACAACCATCCCTTTCCCCCTCAACAGAGGGGTGAGCTGTCATCCCCCAGGTGAAGAGGAAGGAGCATGCATTTTTCCAAGAGGAATTGTGAATATATGTGTTCTAGAAAATGCATCCCACAGAAATATCAAATACAGCATTCCATGATCAGGGGGAGGTTCAAACCAGAACAGATCTTTAAGACCCACAAAATTCAGATCCAGAAAGCCCCCAGCCTGAGCTGCTGCTCATTGCAGAGTACACGGATTTCCCCAGAGCTGCCAAACGTCCCAGTTTCTGCGTGTGCTTCATCCACCATTTCAAAATCATTATGCAGAGGTATCAGGACATGTCTAATCCTCCAAAAAAAAAAAGTGGATGTCGCGGTCACTTGGCGAGATTCCCCCCCCCCCTCCCCCTCCTTTGTTAGAGTAGAATGAGGCTGGATGGACTGTTGTTTACAGTCCCTTACAGCGGGCTCTTTTACTGTCAATGCCACAAATGATGTCATTTGTTTAGCGGGAGACTATTAGAAATGCCAAATGTAATTAGGATCTTTCATTTCAGTTGGCTTTCTCAAACATTGATAGTGAGAAATAGCTCCTACCTTTTGAACTTTCAGACTAGTTGTGAGTTCCTTGCCCTGAGAGGGCTCTTGGCAAAGGTTTCAACCTCGTGTGAGAAAAGATTTCACACTGTATTTGCAATTCTCCTCTGAATTTTGAAAGTTTATAAGCTTTCAGCAGGGAGTGACGTGACTGAAAATATCTCCTTTTCTGGGTGAAAAAAGCCCTCATTAACCCTGGGAGATTGTAGAGCCGAGGCTCTGGCTGCTTCAGGTCCTCCAAGTCTGGGAGAAATGGGGCCGAGCCTGGCCAGATGCTGCCAGCTGGTTTGGAGCCAGCGTACTGGGATTCTACTCCACCCATGACACTTGGAGAGAAACAAAGGGTGTAAAGGGTGTGTTAGGGACAGGAAGAGGCGTGATGCTTGTGACTGTACTCCAGCTATTCTCTACTGTCAGAAGCCCCCTGAGGGAGGAGGTGGGAGGAGGCCAGGGGAGGAAGGCCAGGAGCAGATGGCATTAATTTAGCACAGCCCAAGGCTGCTGCACAATATGCAGAAGCTTGGTCCTTGTTTAGAACCAGCCTGTCCTTGCAGGCTGCACTTTTACCCATCATGACAGGAGAGGAAACTGGGTATCTGAGACAGTCCTGAAACTCAACCAGCCAAGCTCCAGCTGACATCAGTCATGATGTTGTGAGCATGCAGTGAAACTCCAGGGGCCTATTCAGCACTTGTTGACGTCAATGGAAACCTTTCAATGGACTTCAATAGACTCCAGATCAGGCCCCTGGTTCATAATTGTAGATGTACATGGTCCCCTCCTTGCTTCTCCTCAGCAGTGATGGTAAAAGTGCATACGACACAATTCTTCAGTGTCTCTGGCTGTCCGAGCACCTTTCTTCCCTTATGAGAGGAGTGTGTGATCAGAGTAACATGATGCAGACACTTCTAGACTAATGGCATCTGCTTCATTGTGATTTAGTTTCAGCACACTCAACATGAAGAATGACACTCGCTAGGGCAGCTGGCACGGCTGAGCTCTGTGGTGTCCAGCCTTGCCTTCTCCTCTCCCCTCCTTCAGCAAGAGCCTGCTTCTAAACCCTGATGTTGACTTAACTGTAAAATTTACAACCAAGAAAATCTAAAGGGTCCATTTTCTCTATTAGGTCCTATCTGTTCTTCCGGGAAGATAAAAGCAGGTCACCAAGCAGAGAGCCCAGCCTGCGACTGGGCAGCTCTGTACTGATGTGAAGAAGTTTAACCCAAAAAGTTCTTGCTGCCTGTGATCCTTCAGTGCCAGCTCCATGCTCTCCTCAGACTGTTTCTTTCATCCTCCAGAGTCCTCCTACCACCCCTTCCAGGGATTTTTGTGCAGGTTATTTGAGGATAGGGGTACTTGAGCAAAAATACGGTGATGAACCACCTGTGTTTTGACTATACACTATCTCTTGCTGCTGGTTTTAATGTTCTGTACATTCCCGCGTGATTACTTTTTCTGCATTCCCTTTCTTTTATTGAACTCGCTAATGCAAATCAGTTCTGGGTTGTTATTAATTTTCTTCCAACTGATAAAATGTCTGTGGGGCAGGAGGGAGCCCAAAGTTTGGTCTGTGTCCTTTAAGCACACACTGCATGCAGCCAACAATTTTATCCTGTGGTTCATAGTTGTATCCATTACAAATGGATCAGAAAATAAAAGTTAATTTTCTTTTGAAAAAATGGAAAAAAGATTTTTCTCAGAATTCTCAGAAAACTCAAAAGAGGGATTTTTTTTTTTTTATCAACATTGTGGAACTGTAAAAATCCCCAAGTTGCTCTTACTTTCATGCTGCTAAATTTACCCCAGCCACTATGAGGACTTCTTTAAAAGAACAGCCTAGTTACATGGTGAAGAACTTCCCAAAATTTCCCTTATTTTATGTAAATTTGCCATTATATTTTAGGGACCTTGTTATTGCGTCCTTCGGGTTTTGAGGCTTCGGGTTTTTCCTTTCAGCTCTTCCCATTATAGTAAATCAATGACAATGGAGCTTGAGGACAGATCCAAAAATTTTACTGCTTTTCTAAAGCTTTCTGGTATTATTCTGGTGCTACTTTAGTTTGCACATCTATGCCACTGAATCTATACAGCCATCTATTTTAATCAGTACTGAAGCTTTTTCTGCTGCGTCAATAGGATAATATTCTTAGGTTATATTCCTTGCCAAGAGTGAAAAATCATTTTCCCAGTTCAGGTCATAAGAGGAATTCTGTTAATGAACTTTGCCTTTAGAACTTGTAAATCAGCACAGAACTACACAGATTTAGGAAGAAGGTTCTCAGTCTCCTGTTTTTGTGCAGGATGCATAAGTCCAGTTCACTGCCATCTTTTCCAAAGAGTAATGGACTGGCTTAAAAACTACTGTCCCCCCCACCCCTGCAACCCTTTCCATTTTTTACTTTAGGTGCAGAAGATGAGATGGGAAGCTTGTCACTACATGTAAGCACCTTAGTGTCCACTAGGCAGGCCAGATGCAGTGCAGCAGCTGGGAAGCAGAGCTCTGGTTTCAGTGTGGGGTGGATGCCAGACCACTGATTTCTGGAGTTGGATCACAATGTCCCTGTGACTTTGGGCAAGGCACAGCCATCACAGTCTGCAGTCTCTGCATGCCATGACCCTGTTTTTCACAGCTGCTGGCTACCGACATCCTGGGCCTGTGGATGCTGAGCGAAATGAAGGAACTTACACAGAATGCTCAAACCTGGCCAGGTCTGGATTTGCTAAGCACACCTCTGTACAAGCTCATGCTATTGATGCTCCTGATATAACCACCAGGAGTAGCATCAAAGTGAGCAGTCTCAGCAGGGCAGCTCTGCCCCTCCCCTGGATGTCACAGGAACTGACGGGGTTGTGTGTGCAGTGAACTCCTTTCCTTTGCGAGAGGTTAGCTTGAGATGCTGCTGTGGGGCCACGCTTTGTTCCCGGCAGAAAGCTGGGGTAGGACCCACTTCCTGGACACAGGGAGGAAGGAAACCCTAAGGAAGGAAGATGAACAGTGCTCTGAGTCATGACCCAAGTGTCAGCCTGCCTTTGGGCAGCACGTGTCATGCTCACCATGAGTGGGGTTTAGGGCAAAGTGACAACAGATGTTCCAGACTGAGGTATTGTGAAGAAATTGCTCTTAGGTTTCAACTACACATTCAAGAATTTATATCAAGACTGTTCTTAAAGGTGAATATCTGGAGGAATGTATAATATTCTGGCTTAATTAAGCAATGCTAAAGCAAACATAGGTCAGTACATAAGGGAAGATAAGGAAGGCTGTAGTGCTGTTCAGGTGTTGTCCTGGTTTGATGTGCCATCAGAATTGGTGGCTTTGGCCAACCCTGAGAATTTCCAAAAGCAACACCTGTTCAGGTGTTGTCCTGGTTTGATGTGCCATCAGAATTGGTGGCTTTGGCCAACCCTGAGAATTTCCAAAAGCAAACCCAAAAGGGAGTAAAGGAGTTGGGATAAGCCAAAAGGACACTATCAGATGGAGACTTTGCAAACTTTTTGTGACTTGATTTCAACTTGTGCATATACAAAACCCTTCCATTGTTGACATACTTGTATTAAAGAGGTGAGGAAGAGTCTGGAATACTCAGTAGCTTCAGGCTTAAACTGCACTGGGAGAAGCTTTGAGGGGAGGAAAATGCCCTTTCCTCTTCTCCCTGATGGTGCATTCTTGACTTCATCACAGTCCCTTCCAGACAGGGCCACCCGCTAAAGCTGAATGATTTTCACACATTTGATATAGTAAAAGGAGGTTTGGGCATTTCACTCATGTCCACTAATAAAAGGCTTGATGCAGTTATTTAGCTGGATGTGGTAGAGATGAATTCTTGCAATAGAGTAAAAATGTCAAAGTTGGCTTTTTTTTGTGTTGGAAATAGAATTTCGAGACAAAATTTGAAGATTTTCAGTAAAAGGGTACCAATGGAGTTTTGACACTGATTTTCCATTTCTCTCTCCATGTAAATTCTGCCACATTCAGCCTTCAAAGAAATTGCAAAAGAAAAAAAATTGTCACAGTATGAGAAGAAATCAGTACCCAGGTGAAAACAATGAAAACTTTTGAAAACAAGGATAGCAAAACCTTGAACAAAGGTAAAAATTCTTTGCTAATGTTTGGCTCTTCAGCCTCAGATCCCTGCAAAAAAGTTTGATAACTTAACACAGAGATGTTCTTGTTTATTGCTTCTCTCCGGTCTTTCATGGTCATTTGAAAGTTAAAACAGATCTTCCTCCTCCAGACAGTCTAGTACAGTGAAAGTAGATTTTAACAAAACATTGTTAGGAATGCTTAAATAAAAATATGTAGACTAAAGGAAGGAACTATTCATGATGCATCACTCCTCTGACAGGCTGTGAAGTTATTTCACCCTTCAACACAAGTGCTAAAACATAATGGAATCCCTACTGAGTGTTTTCATGCTTACCAGAACATTAAAAAAAAGCATAACAAAATGCCCAGTGTGCCCCCTAACTATTAGCTTGGATGAGTAAGGAGGCCAAGGGAAAAGAGTGGCACTGTGGGAAATATTTGTGGCAAGGGAAGGAAACAATAACTGAAAGTGATAAAAATGGATGATTCCCGCAGAACCGCATGCTGGCCAGGGCAGCGCTTTGTGCCCCTTGCAAGGAGGACAATCTGTAAGCACAACATCAATGCAGATTATGGGATTTTTCTCTCTGCTACCATAAAAAATTTTAAAAGCCAGATTCAGATTTAGAAAAGGCCTCCAGTAGGGAAAGGAGGCCATTTTTTCAGCTACAAAAAAAGCCATTCAGCTTATGAGCAGGACTATGTGTGAGATACTTGTAATGCACCATTTCAATCTATTCTTTTTGGCTTTTAACTTAGCTGAGAACATGAAATGGGCACAGATGCAGTATTACAGTGTGCAGAAGTCGGGCACTAAAAGGTGCATTAACATAGAGCTGAATTCTGCTGTTGTTAATCAGGCCCTATTCAGAATGAAACAGTGAAGCTTTTGCTTGCATAAAAAACACATATGACTTGATCTTTAATATACAATAATTCATTTAAATTTATGGAATCCACTGAACTTTATGAACTCAGAGTGGTTGCTCAGGTACACAGTAATGGTGAAACAGCCGTAAATGATGATTTGCTCTGAAGAAGTTATTAACTCTTACTGCTTTATTTTCCTCTGATTCGTAGCCCAGATTGTGAGTGCTTCTGAAGCCTTGTGTGACATTTGATGTTTTAAGAACCTATGAAGAATTCTCCTGAATTATTATCATTGACAACAAGGAAGTGAACTTTTATGGAGGCTCCAAAGCCATTCTGTACTAGAAGGTGGGATGGTTTAACTTTGTTCTCCCTTTGCATTGATGTAGCTTCAAAACCACCCAACGGGAAGTGATGGTTACAGTGTTGTAAAACCGGTGGAAATAACAGGATTATTTTTGACTAACCACAGGGTTTTCCATGTCAGGAATTTGAACAGCCTGAAATCATTCTGTCCTCAGACTTTTTTTACCTTTCAGAAGAAAGGAGTAAACAATATCTTTAGAGCTTATATGTGGCATTATGCAAAGCCTGTGAAAGTAAGTGGAAAGGACAAAAGGCAGGCGATGGGGAGCAGTCAGCCACAGGGACATCTTCAAACCAAACGCAGAATTCCTTCAGGTTAGAAAAAAGTGTTTTTCAGATGAAGGGTAGGATGTGGGGAAGACATCATACTAAGCATTAAGCTGTCTGTAAATTTTTGAGCCACCAGCAGCATATATGATATAATTTGAGAGAAAACACCTAAGCGTTCATGCAAACTTCTCAAAGTCTCAACTCTCATTTATATGAACTCTGTGCAGCAATACTGACCTGAAGGAGGGAAATCCTACTCTCCTTCCCCCTCTCTGAGCTGAGATGTACCTCATCTCTCTAGGGTACATGATATGCTGAAGTATATGTGGCAGCTCAGGTGCTGGTTGTACCCACGGCCACCTGCCAGTTCTTACAGAGGTGAGCTGCTCTAAACTGACTGTGAATCACTCAAAACACTTGGTTTTGAAGGTAACAAGTTTGCTGTCTGACATTCTCCTGTTCAGTATTGTTGTCCTTCAGCTAGGAATACTTTTTCCTGTATGTGAAAGTAATCACAGTGAAGTTCACAACATAAAAATGGAAGTGTGCTACATGTATTCAAGGTATTTTTTCATACTGGGCCTTTGCTAATATTATTCATAGAAGTAATTGTATGAAAACCAGAAATTCCAATATTGCTGGGCTTGCTTTTGGTCTGGTTGCCTAAATACTAACAGTGTTAGAAAATACTGAAAGTCTTTTATTTCACATTAATTGAAGTAACTATGACAACATAACACAAATTATTTCCTTTAACATTGAATGGTGGTAACATTGGCATTGTCTTAGGCAAGTTCATGACTTGCATCAGAAATAACCTTGCCAGTGGTATAAGCTGGTTTATGCTCAAATTTTTCAATTATTCTTTTACTTCTTTTTAAAATGGTTACTGCTCTGGTGAACAGATCAAGTGTTAATGACATTTAAAAGGGGTTTTTTGAGCCACGTTAAGACTTAATAAAACCATAATTTTTCATTTTATTGCTTCAGTGGGGAAAAGCTTTTAATTAAGAGTGCCATGGTAAAGAAAGCTGCTTTTTGGCTCTGCCTACCAACTGATTTATTCTGCTTATAAACAATTGGTCCCACTTAATGACTAGACCATAATGTATTTACTAGCTACCGTCAAGCATTCCCAGACCTCATAGTTTTATGTCTGTGAAACACTTGCATATTATGATCTCACCTCATGATACAGAATCTCTCTATTCAAGTTTATACATGACGTGGAAAGTCTCTGAGATGTACTCTGAGGTGTAAAATTAGTGTAATTCCCCTGGAATGAAAGAGACATGCCAATTTATATCAAGTGTAGCTATGGCCCACAATGTCTCAAAGACGTTTGCTTTTGTCTAGAAAACAAGCAAACAAACGTTCTTCATTTCAATGGAAAACAACACTTATGTCTCCCCTTGCTCAAGTACAGAAGGAGATCAAAGATGGCACAAAGCCTCCTTGTAAGGCAGTGTTTCACTTCCAGACAATTAATATGATAGTATCAGGGAAATGAAAATCTAATCCATGCCTAGGTGTTTCCCCTCATGGACTGGAAAACTACTTGGTTTATCATTTTCTGTCTTTAGGCAAAAAGGTAACTCTTATTTGCATGTTTGTCAGTTTGTGCTTGAGAGTACAAAATTTACTTAAAAACAAGCTCAGCCAGCTAAATGAAATGCCAATGGTCTTATTATCCTGAAAGAGCAAAGCACTTAAGTCCATTATTAAAATGAAGTTAATTGAATTTAAACGTGTGCCTAAAGTAAAGCACAGCCATAAATACTTCACTGAATAAATGGGAGATTATTCTTATGTTTAAATGTAAGCACTAATCAGTATTTTCCTAAAACCTAAGTTTATGGCCTTCTATCAGCAGTTCCTACTATCCCACTAATAATACCTGGCACTAAACCCAGAATTTTTCCAAGAAATTTGTTCAACAGAATGAAGATCAAGACACTGCTCATACAATAAATTAGAAGAGTAGGTTTGAAACAAGAACACAAATATTAAAATCTCTGTGTGATGAGTTATGTATAAGAAAGGCAGGAAAGATCTTATTTCAAATTTAATTGGGTGGCTTTCTCAGAAGCTCCTTGGCATTCTAGAATGGAAAAACCTCCTTGCTCTACAAAACCCCAAAATTTCAGTATTTAGGGGTAGTGGGAACTGCAGAGCTCTGTGTTTATACACCCAAGATCCTCTGCATCTGAGTAGTCATTGGAATCAAAATTGGGGGTTAAATTAAAAGCTTGAGCTCTGAAGTTGCCACTGACATATCTGACTGATTTTGGACATGCGGCGTTTTCTAGCTGAACCTAATTTCCTTCGTATTTCTAATAGGAAGGCAAATGCTTTTCTCTTAGAAAGTGTAATAATCAAATATTCCTCAAGTATTGTTGCCATCCTTTGGAGTTGGACCAAAGAATCTCTGGCCTAAATCTGTTACACTAGCCTATACAAATTTGTTGAAATAAGTTGTGAAATACATTGAATTTTACTGCTAGTTTAGAGAAGGAGGAGAATGACAAAAGGAGAAGTTCAGCTGCAATTCCATCCTATCATTGTCAAACCTCAAGTTTTGGAAGTTGCTTTTCCAGTAGATGTTCCTCACTCTCACTACTGTTTTAAAAGGTTTTTATTTTCTTTTAAACAAAATGCCAAATAATTGTTCTGCCTGCTACCACTTTCTCTCCACAGAAAAGATGCAACAGGATTTGCTCACTTGGCATCTGCACTGGACTATGAGCTCTCATAGTCATGCTCTACCATACTGAAGCTTCACTAATTTGAGGTTTCTGTTTAAATTGCCTTTAATGTGGAATTCTTAATAATAGTTTCTTAATGTAGATTAGAATAATTGATACATTTTTGAGTTGTAAACTCAAAACTCAGAGTGTAAACTCATTGCTGACTTTTGGTATTTTTGCTTCTGAGCCTATTGAGAAAGCCAGAGTGGTACATAAGTCAAAACAATTTCACAGTTTTTGAATAGAAGATTTTTATTCCTATTAACAGATGTCTAATTTATACAGATGTAAAATATTTGTAGAATGGCGGAGAGGTAGAGCTTGGGTATCACACAATTTAGAAAAAATGCAGACCAGAATTTGTGATTTTATAAATAATAAAATATGACTGCAGTGAGAGATGAGCTCCAGGAATGAAAAACAGTTGTCCTGACAGCGTGTGAAGAACATGAGTATGACCCTTGCAGATGGGATCAAAGGCCTTTCTAGCTCAGTGTCCTGTCCAACAGCCACAACAGGGATGCCCAGAGGAAGAATGCAAGTACTGGGAAATAGTGATGGCATGGAATCCTCACCCAGCAATTTGCCACTGCAGGACTTCCAAAACCAGAGACCAGTGGTTTGTATTTAATGACTTTTAACGGGCTTTTCTTTTGTGAATCTGCTCTGTTACCAGTTTTGATTTTTCAATTTATGTAAACTTTTAGTATCCACAACATTTGGTGGCAGAAATTTGAACTCGTTATTACACTTCGAGTGAAGAAGTACCATTTTCTTCTCGAAAGCCTGCAGCTAAGCTTTCTTCCTCCAAAACTTGAAGACAAAGGCTTCTTTCACCTTTTCAATTTGGGCTTTATAGAGACGTCTTTAATATCCCTTTTCAGCTGTTTCTCTTCCAGATGGAGGAGACTATTTAGGCATGCTCCGCATGGGACCCATCTGATCTTCAGATCACTTCTTTTGGCATTGTCTGTATCTCTACCAGATGTATGTTTCTTTCTCAAGATGGAGAACTGGCCCTCTGCTTGGGAGCTATGATGCAGCTGCAGGAATTCCCAGCATGGAATCGATATTTGCTTTATTTGATATTGCTTTTGTAGCAATTCCTGATATTCACTGCACTCCTAGGTGATCAAAGATTCACCCAATACCTGCACTGAACTATTACAAAATATAGTTAGTGGGTAATAATATGTTAGATCATGTAATCATGGATGTTACTTCACCTCTATGTGTTTTAGATTGCATTCAGATTGGATTTCCTCTGCCTTTTATTTCCCACACAGTATGGGAAACTCCTCCTTCAGTTCTTCACACCAAGGCCTCATCTCCACTTTTGTGCATCACTCTGTTACCCACAGCTCATCTTAATGCCTTCTCCACCTCATCCAGTGATATACAGAGCAGCACCAATGGGCGCACACTGCGAAATTCCACTTCCTTTGCTGTGAAAAGGAAACAAAACCTGCCACTCTTTGCTGCCTTTCTTTTGAGCAGTTATACTATTTAGGAGACCATTACCTCCTCTTCCCTGGCACATAACCTTCCCTAAGAAAAGTGGGAGACATTGCCAAGGGCCCTTTAGAAATCTAGATAGACTACAAGAAGAATATTATCTTCCTCACACTCTGGCTGAATCCTTCAAAGAAAACTAGCAGTGATCTGCAGAGTCTGACTTTCCTTTGACAAGCCAACAAGTTACAAGGGGTCTCAAACTTCCTTTTCACTGCTGGCTCAAATCTTGTCAGAACTTTGGTGTGCAAGGGAACTCAAGCTTGCAGTGTGAGGGAGACACAAAGTTTCCCCCAAAGTAGGGTCTGAGAGGGTTGAGCTGGTCATTCATGAACAGCTCTAGTCATCTTCATGCAGAGCAAGGCTATTGATTAGTCAGAACCATAATAATTTGATTGTTTTAATAAGAAATGCTTTGATTCTACAAGCATCTAATTGCATACATTTAATTCGCTGTTTTAAGTGGTTCTTCTAGGGGGTGCAGCTGTTAAACTGTTCCTGTTAACTGGCTTTGGAACTTCTGTGAGCTCTGTTGTCAACATGACTAATCAGTTTTTATTTTGTTTAGCACAGTAGATACACGGAGAACGATCTCTCTTTTGCAGACATGTATTCTCATTTACAAATGTTACTCTCCATTTCTGCCATCTTGGTTATACACACAGAGTACTAAAATGCAAACATAGGCCTGGTATAAAGATAATTCATACTTTGTAATTGTAATTTTTATATTAAAAGCACTATTATCCTAATTAAACTTCCCAATTTTGAGGTATGGATTTGATGTGAGCATAGACATAGCATGTGAATACCTTATATATGTTTACATACGTGTGTTTTTAAGTATTATACATGCATATACACATTTCTATCTATTAAAAACACAGATTGTGCGTATTCTTTTTGGGCAGAGAGATTTAATGCAAAAAGTCGATACACTGTGATTGTAGTTCCCGTTTTGCAAAACAGATAAATTAATCACCAAAAGGGATCAGCGTGCTCCGGCAAAGCCAGGATTTATACCGACAAAATCCAGGGATTGTAGGAAAGGCACAACACAAAAGATGGCTGCTTTGCATCGGAGCGAAGAGCGATATTACAGGACGAAAGAAGGAAGCAAAAATAGACCTGACACACGAGTTTTGCAGAAAGTTTCTAAAGCGGGGATGCGGATTGTCCGCCGGCAGCTCGGGGTGTCACCGCCCGTCCCCGCTGCCGGCGCTGGGGACCCTCCGCAGGGCTCCTCCCTGGCGCTGCCGCCGCGCGGGACACAGGGGAGTGGGGATCGCTTGGAAGGGAGCTAGTGATAAAATAAAGGGTGAGAAAATGGAGCTGCAGTAATTGCTGGAAGGTAATGCTGTGTTCATTCCTAACTGCATTTTTTTTTTGGTTTTTTTTTTTGGGGGGGGTGGGGGGGGTGGGTTTTTTTTTTTTTTTTTTTAAGCGAGCCTACCGGCCCCTGCATTTGTTATGCGCTTTGCAGAACATGGTTCAGCAGGGAAGGAGACCCGCGGAGATGGCGTCACTTTATAAAAGTTTTCAGATTTTACCGAGCTTCTTGGTGGTTTTTGTTGTTGTTTTTTGGTTTGTTGTTTTTGTTTTTGTTTTTGTTTTTTTCCTTTAACAGAGGGGGTTATACTATTCGTAATACAAGTGGGTGATGCGGCCGAGATCTAAATATACCCCTGTGAAAACAGAGCCCCTGAGATAGCGACACCGATAGCTGAAGCTATTGTTACCTTTTGGGATTCCAATTAAATCCTGCAATGTTAAATATTTATTTAATAACTGGAGAGAGAGAGCAGGAATTCTCGTTGACTCCACTAATGGAGTTGGAATAGTGCAGTAGGGGAGTTCTTTCTCCTGCCCCCCTCCGTCGCCCCCACTTCCAAATCTAAATAGCTGTGGACAAGCACAGGCTGGAATATGAACGTTGAGGGGAAAAAAAAGTTTCAGCTTTGTTTTAGGAGTTATATTTCACTCGGATAAGCAAACTATATTGCATGTATTTTTTCATATCTTCAGCTCACTCCAAACATAACATTCCAAAGGATAAAATCTGTTACAAAATAAAACTGACTTTGTGACAGCTGAACTTCTACACGGAGTCTAAAAATTATCTAAAAGCGCCTCAAGAATCCTAAATGTCATTCCCAAGATGTGGCGAATTTTAATTACAGTTGTCAACTATTTTAGTGGCAGTGCCTTACACAGGGCCCAACTAAGCAGCTGTAGCATATATGAATTTTTTTTTTGCCCTTTACTGTGTTACATATGAAGGTATTTAGACAACAACAATAATACTAATTTGTTTCAGATTAGAAAAAATGTAACTATATTGAAAATGTGTTGTTTGCCTTTTGATTTTCCTTCCTGTACTTCCTTTTAAAACATATGTCATAGGGCAGTGCTTAAAGAGTGCAGGAAACTCACCCAATACGATAGTGAGAAATAACATTATCATTACTATATTACTATTTTGTGATTTTCTCATCTTACTGGTTTTTCCAAAACTTTTGGGTTTAGAAAATAATCCAACTCCCACTTCTCCTAACCAAAAAAAAAAAAAAAAAAAGAAAAGGTGGAAATTTTGGTAAGAGCAAGCAGATAGCTTGCAACACACTGTCCATAACCTGTTCTACACTAAGCCCAAAAGCACTTTAATTTACAATAGACAGTATTATGATTGTTTATGCAGATCTTGATATGGAAGAGGAAAGTATTAAACCCAACTATTTGGTCATGCGGCTGAAAAAAAAAATTGTGTCCCTAAGTGTGCCACAAAATTTAAATGCAAGTTATAAAGGCCAGCACCCTGTAACTTGGTGACTCGGTTGGAATTACACCCAGAAGGGGAAAGTCAGGTCCTGTCAGTTCGTACATGAGAAAGCCTGAGTGCTCTGCACTGCCATCACTAATTGTTTTGTGTTGGGAAATCCTGAGGTGATAAAACTGCTGTTAGAAAGTTGGCTTGTGAGTAATTAAGTGTAGGTCTAGCTATTAAAACCTGATTTGTTACTCATAGGTTACACTCATCTTCATCGCCTTCTCTCAAGATACAGATAAACTCAGTGTTCTTTTCACTGGTCTAGGCCAAAAGTGGCTGTTTAGTGAATGGAGAGAGGTCAGCTCTGGGTATGGCTCACACATACACAGAGGGAAGAATTACCTTTATCATAACAGATACAGTTATTGTAATAGAGAGCTTCTATTTCAAACTGTTCCTTTCTCCTTTCATTTATTTCCAGAGGAAATACTGGAAGATGCGTACCCTTCTTCATTTAAAGTTTAAAATACTTATTTTACTCATAAGCAAAACTTCACTTCTAAAAAAAAAATTAATTTCTGTCTCCGAGTGTCTGTTTACTATAGTCAAGCTTCTCCATAGAGTGGGTGTAACCAGGAGAAGAATTTGGCCCATGATGTGAGCTAAATTTTCAGTGCTTGCACTATTTAGAGCTCAGTTGTGCTAAAAATAGTTTTCCTGTGGTTTTGGCCATGGAGCCACAAATGCAGGTTTTCAGTGAACAGTTATTGTGGATGTTGGTCCCTTCTACTGCTGCAAGAAATGGATTTCCAGCTCATGACTCTGTCAGCAGATGATTATGTTGAGCGTGACGCTGCATGTCAGATCTCCTCACTGTACTGGAGTAAGCATGTGTCCCATGCAAATGCCAGGGACCACCAAAGGGGACCATGCTTGGAAGGCAGTGCTTGGGCTGGGAAGCCCTAGGAAAAACTGGGACTGTGCAGGAGATAATGCTGAAGAATTTACCCAGAAATCTCCATGTTTTGCTGATAGTGTGGGATATTAACAGGTGGAGGGTTAGGGAGTAAACCTTTAGGAAAGTAAGACACCATTTTGTTCATGGCTAATTTGAGCCAACTTTTCATCCAAGAAGAAAGCTCATAGTGAACATAGGGTTATAGTATGTGCAGGGAGTTCACTGTGATGTTAGATTCATTGTATTTCTGTACTACCCAATCCCACGGTACAACTTCTCTGTTGTCCATAGGAAACTGGTCTGGTTCTTGCAGACAGCTTTGAGGAGGCAGGAGCCAACCTCTTTCTGAGCTTTGTAGCGGGTATCAGACTCCAGAAAGTGTTCTTGTAATATGAGGTCATATTCTGGAAATAGTTGAAAATCACTGATTTAGAAGAATGAGAGCACTGCATGTGGCTGTACTGCTGATGTGATGGTCAGGGCAAGCTAGAGATGGTCCAGAAAAATAACACCAGCAGAAGAATATTCAAAGGAATCAAGCTGTTTAAAACTTACCTTCTTTATTGTTTCCTCTCTGAGAGCACTATAATACTTTGGGTTCATCAACTGGGACATTTTTTCCATTCCTCTGTGAAGGTTTTCACCCCATTCCAAGATGATCTGGTTTAGGTACTCTGCCCTGACTGGATTCTATCCTTAGATGGTGGTTCCCACTCTGATGTGGACTTTGTGAAAGGTCTCAAGCAAATGCTTCTCTTATTCATTCCTTCATTCACATCTTACTCTTCTTGCAGTGTCCTTTTTTTTCTTTCTTAGGATTTTGCTTTTTTAATATGTTTTCATACTTTTTTTCTTCAATTATGTGTTCAGTTTTACATCCTTAGTCACTCTCAGATCTGTGGAATTTGATATACCATCCCCAGTATATTCACAATTTTATTCTATGGAGTGGAGCTGAACTTCAAAAACTTTTATATAGTTGTGTCTTGCTTTCTAACATTCCCATAGATGTAGCATTATTCAGCTACATGTCTCATCCAATTCTTCTTCTAGGAAGAAAAGTTTGCAGCTTTAAACTTGCTGGGATGGATACCTTTGGCTTCCCTCCCTCCCCTGGTCTACAATTTCATGTTAATGTCTTCTATATATAGCTTCAGGAAACAAGACTAATTCTTCTTTCCCTTTCTCTGTGTGAGCTGTCATGCAAGGTACCCAGAAGTGTGGCTGTAACAACAGGGTACTTAATTTGAGAATTAGCTCTGGGGATTCAAAGGCTGTGAGCCAGTGAGTGTAACTTTGCAGGAGCCTACACCTCTGAGGGCTCTGGAGATAAATACCTTTCCTCCAGACACTAAACGTTATTTCCATTTTCTTACATATGTGATGCAAGGTACACAACATTTGTATTGTCTTCTTGTGAGACAACCTCTTACCATCTCCTGTGGCTGTTCTCAACCTGATGCAAATTGTGGGCTTATTTGAGAGAACCAAATGGCCAATGTCACCTCCCTCTCCACTTGCTGAACTCTACTTGAACACAACATGGTTTTTCTGCCTCAAAAATATATGTAAAGGTATGTATAGTATGTTAGCCCCTCCTTAGCCTTCCCACCCTGAAACTTTTCAAACAGGGATGGCATGTTCCTCTCTTCACTGCCAAAAAAAAAAATAAATTCCTTTCTCAGCATTTCCCCCTTCCCCCATTTCTTCTCAGCTGACAGCTGTGAGAGTGGAACTTTCTTGACCTATCCTATCCATTTCCCTCAGTTCTGTTTTTAAGCTAGATTTAGTTTAAATATCCAAGCCATCTTTCACACTACAAGATTTTTTTACCATAAAGTGTCTTTGAAAATGCTTGATGTGGGTAGAGACATGGCAACTGTTTATGTATATTTATTTTTCTTTTTTAAACAACATTCCTCCTTCTTCCCCCAGCAGTTTAGAAAGTTGATAGAGAATTAAATTGAACAACACAGCCATTTTAGAAGTTATAGGAAGGCCAAAGTTTCATAATAAAGCAACTTTTTTCCAAGACTATTTCCTTATAATTCAAACAATCTATTTGATTTTCATACTAATTCACTTCTAACAAAATAAAAAATTCACTAAGAAATATAGGAGTTATAGTCAAAATCTGGTGAATTAAATTAAAATAATGGAATTTAAGATAGTTCTTGAACTTTACAGTTCTCAACCATGCAAGGCCTGATAGCTTTAGGTAGTTCTTCTGTTGTTGTTTTGCACTTTGATCAGACTTTGAGGTTATCACTCACTCCAACATAAACACCTACAGCTTTATGGGGAGGTGGTTTTCCGCCCTCATTGCCATTAGCCCAGGAATATCAGACAGGTACTTGTATTTCAGTTGACTTTCCAAGGCAGGCCCCAGAGGATAAACATGTGCAGTTGTCTTTAAAACATTCATCAAAGGGGATGGTTAGCTAGTCCTTTTTCCTGTAATTAACACAGCTACATGTCTGCATGCTGGAAAATCTGGGTTTGACAGTGATAAAATAGGTTGATGGTTTCCCGCGTTGTGAAATTCAGGAATTTGTGAAATCACATGATTTCTGGAAAACATGTTCAGGGTGCTTTGAGTCTCTTTGTTGTCCTTTTACTAAATTTGATGCTATTAGACTGGACCCACTGGAATGTGGCACGAGAGATCCAAATGATGGAGAACAGGTATGAATATAGGCAGTCGTGAAAGTGATATTAATTTTCCTATGATGTTAAGGGCACACAGACCTGAATCATCAGATGGCCAATGCCACTGATTTTGTATTTTATTGGTCTCATTGACTATAAAGAGATAATTTGACTTTGGACATTTGGGGTTTACCCATTCAACATTAGTCTATGACAAAATGGCATGGAAAAAAATAAGGAAACCTACTTTCTAGGCGGATTATCATATTCCTTGCTACCACACTCCAAAATAGCTTCTGCATTGTCCTTAAAAACCACTGTTTTCTAAGGAGGGCAGCAGACATGTCTCAATTGCCTGTAGTTTTAAGTCGAGAATTTTTAGGAAAACTTAATTTTGGCAATCTTAGAGTTTTCCTTGTCTTGCTGTACTCTTGCACCTTCAGCTTTCCTCATCATTGGAACTCCAAAACCTCCACAGCAGGAAGACCATCGGAGCTCTGTGATGTAGATTCACCCAGCAGTGTACATCTGTTTTGTAACTCCTCAGCAGAGGAGAACATTTTGTTTTCTAGAGACATGATGGTTGGCACATGAACAACACCTAAAATTCCTGCTGCCAATTTGTTGTTTGTTACTTGGTTTATTAATTAAGTTACACAAAAGATTTGGAAAAAGGCCAACAGTTACTGTTTTTTTGTTTTGTTTTGTTTTGTCCCATATTTTGGACTGCCTGGCCAAAGCAGAACAATTGCTGGTGCAGAGATACAGAGGAGTCCCCAAAGGTTAGCTCTGTTCTAGGACTAAATTACACCAAAGCTGTGCTCCTTCTCTGCTGCCATGAACTTTAGTAGAGATATCCTGTTGGGCTATTAATTGACTTCTTAAGAACTTCTGTTTACATCCAAAATAATCAAGAGCCATGTAGTTTTGAACTACAGAAGAAAATTTCTTTAAAGCTCAAATATATTTGAAATTGAAATTTCAGCTTGGTCATTTGATATTTTTCCCTATTTCTATCAACTTTACATTGCTTTCTCTTGATTTTTTTTTATTTTGGTAGATATTTTACCTTTAAGTTACGCAAATAAAACACAGGATTTAATGTGGTTTCTTTTTAGCTTAATTATGTACGTATTTTTTTATGTATGTGGAACTACTTTTCATTAAATTTGCATGCTTCTATTTTTTTTTTTCCAAAAGTAATCCAATATCAAGATTCAGTTGATGTGTTCCACATAGAATTGGCATGCAAGATTTCTAACTGTAGTTACATGTTCTACAACAGACACAAATTTTTTTACAAATTATGGGTTTGCCCCATATATCTGTTCCTACACAATTTTTTTTTACCAGAGGAAGAAACTCTTCTGTAGGGATTTCTTTAGTTATCAGACTGCGATTTAGCTTAGTTCAGTAGTGTGTCTGAAGCCAGCTATGATCAGCCTCCTCCGAGGAAAGCAGCCTTTGGGTTATGAAGTAATTGTCCTGTAGGAAAAGTTTCCTCTTAAAATCACTTTGTGAGCTGAAGTGTGAGATACTTTCTTCTAATTGTGGATGTGCCTGTTGCCCATGTAAAGTTAAATTTTTTAAAGCCATCAGAGTTCAGACCTCAACAATAGTTTGTGGTGAGCGATTCCACCTGGTCCTGAAGAGCAGAGCTGAGAGTGGGTCAGCCTTGCACAAGTTGCTCTATAGAACCTCATCTCTTGTAAGGCAAACAACACCTTCCCTGACATCCGAGGCTTTTGCACGGACAAGTGATTTTTATAACTGATTTCAGTGGAAGAATGCACATTCTGTAGTTCTAGGGGAAATTGAGGTGTTTGGAGTTCCAAAACGCCGTTGTGTATTGAGAGCAATTTAAAAAAAAAAAATTAAAACCTTTTGACATCACATCACGGCATGGAATCCAATTCCAATCTTTAATATATCCTCATATCTAATTATTCACTCACTTAAAAATGACACAACACTTGTTTGCAATGTGCTTAACCAAGGTCAGGCATTGCTGTGGCGCGTTGGGTGTGGTTTTGGCCCAGTACCTCTCTGAAATTTTCTTCTGTGCTGTTCAAAAGTAGCTTTGAGGAAACAGTGCTCACTTCCACATCACAAAACGAGGAGAGTATGAGTTTGTCCCGTAGAGGCATTATATACAGCAGTAGGAAAATTCTCATCTGTGCATCCTTTCTATCCTTAACACTGCTGACACATTTTCTTGAAGCTTTACTGTGTATTTTAGTAACTTGCTTAGAGACACAGCCCCCTCAGGGACCTCAACTGCCTCGACACACGGAGGGTAACATCCAGTCCCACACGAGATGAGGCTCGGCGGGACCATCCCACTTGCTACAGCTCCCTGGAAGGAGGTGGTAGCCAGGCGGGAGTCGGGCTCTACTCGCGGGCACTAAGTGACAAGACGACACAGTCTGAAACTGCAACAGGCTGGGCATCAGAAGGAATGTCTTTGCAGAAACGGTGCTCACATTGGAATGGGCTGCCCAGGGAGGTGGCGGAGTCACTGCCCCTGGAGGTGTTTAAGGGAAGTCTGAAAGTGGCGCTCAGAGCCGTGGTCTGGTTGACACGGTGATGTTCGGTCACAGGTTGGGCTCGGTACTCTCCTAGGTCTTTTGCAACCTAAGTGAGGCTGTGAGCCTGTGGAAACAGCCCCGTGCTCAGGGCCGGTGTCAGCCGCGGGTACGGCAGCAGCACACGGTACCGGGGGAGAGCGCCGGCC
Source organism: Petroica traversi (assembly GCA_025920805.1). Classification (NCBI taxonomy): domain Eukaryota; kingdom Metazoa; phylum Chordata; class Aves; order Passeriformes; family Petroicidae; genus Petroica; species Petroica traversi. The sequence continues at coordinate 8,756,074 of JAHLSL010000025.1, read as the reverse complement.
CTCGGCCGCAGCAGCGCCCGCCATCGCAGTGGCACCTTTGGGGGCTTTTCTGTTCCTCCATTATGTGGTACGTTACTTTCTGGACATTTATCTGGTTTATTATTTGTATTTATTTCGCTCCCCTTCACAACGCGGCACCAATTCCCCACAGGGCCCCTTCCCACACGGGCCCGGCCCGGCCCTTTTCCCGC
>JAHLSL010000025.1:8631678-8755483 GCA_025920805.1 Petroica traversi | reverse complement strand
GCCCTTCGGGGAGCGGGGCCGAGGCCTCGAGTGGGCCCGCGGTGATACGGGGGTCCCGGAGGGGCCGGAGGGGACGGGGAGCGGCCTGTGGGGGAAGGAGCAGCCCTAGGAGGGAGAGGGGAGCGCGGGGCCGCCCGTGGGGCTGCTCGGACACGCGTGGTGCCGGTGCAGGAGCCAACATCGCAGAGCTGAGCGGAGGCTCGAGGCGGTTGTCTCTTATTTTTTTCTTGCTTGAGTTTTTTTCCGGGGGAGGAGGGGAGTGGTTTTGGGGTTTTTTTTTTTGTTTGTTTGTTTTGAAGACTAGGACCCTCTTAGCTGGAGTCAGGCCCGACCGAGAGAGGGGAGAGCACCAAACCCGAACTTTTGCAGGCACTGGTAAAGAGGCGGGAGGTGATGTGAGGGCTCACACACACACACAGAGCTCTCACAAACACACACTTGTCCACCTTGGCCTTTCTCCTGTGCGCCCAGCCCTGACAGCTGCCTGACAACAGATGCACAGCTTCAGTGATTTAGAATGGCAATTTTTGCCTTCTGCGGGTTGTAAATTTAATAGAGGAAATATGCTTTTGCGGTTAAAAGCACAAGACTGGAAATCAAGTGATCTGTGCTCTGTTCTAGTTGTGGGGTTTCTGATGTGACCTTAAGGTGATTGAATGGTATTTTGCAGGGAAATGAGATAGGGAAGAACTGATTCATGAGTAGTTTTGAATATATTATTGAATAGGTTCAGTAATAGTTGTTGAGTCTCATGGTTGAAAAGGTAGGGATTTAGAAATTCTATGCAGTGAATCACTTGGGCTTGCTGTTTTAAGAAAATCTCCAAGGAATAACTGTCAAAATTTGCATCAGCAAAGTTTTGTCTGATATGGGGAATTAGATTGTCAGTGTATGATGGTTTTAGATGAAATCTCTTGCTGGTTTTCATTCCTTCATTAATTTCAGATAATTAACCTTCCATGGGTGGGTTTAGAATACTGAAAACTGGAATGAGTATTGTTCATTGCGTGTGTCAGTTACAGGAGTTCTGCACAGCATATCCTCCTGGTTTTCTGAGGAATCACAGTTTGATTGGAGTAAAGAAAAAGGTGCAAACACTTGCAGTCATGTGCCTGAGCTCATCAAAACCTGTAATGCTTTATGAAGTTGGCAGCTAGTGGTAGTGGAAGTTAATAGAAGCAGCAAATAACTTAATTGAAGATGTTTCATAATTAGTGTGTTGTAAGTTTTGAGAGTGCCATGTCTGTGTTGGATTTAATGTCTTAATCCCTACCGTTTGATAGTGGTTTACTCTTACCTCTGATATTAAAATTTTGTTCACTTGGCCTTGAAATTGCTGCTGAGTGCCTAATGCTACTTATTTCTGCAAAACAACCCCAGCAAACTACGTGCTTACTTGGATATCTACCTTTTTCAAATCTTTATTTTCCTTTCAAATGTGGAAGACATACATTTGTGATAGAAATATTCCCTTTTTCTGAAGAGGGCTTTTTTAGTGGAAGCGCAGATGAACAATCATGATGGGGCTAAGAAATGGAAAAGAAGGAAGAGAGGCTGCTTCTGCATTTCTTTCTCTTGGTGACAAAAGATACAGGGTATGCTGCTGTGTACAGCGGTGTTGGGTGGGGATTTTTTCTTAGGAGGTTTGGAGTTTTAAACTCTGATGGAACTTGAAGGAACTGTAATTGTTGACCCTGTATTATTTTGTACTTGTTAGGAAGTCAGATTTTTAATCTGGCACCTGGAGTGGGTGATCTGTGCAGAGTTTTTATGATCACAGAAAAGCTAGAAAAAATTGTCTCCCGAGATGGAGTGCTCATGCTTAATTAAGGAACTTTTTGGGTTTATTTGAATGTTCTTTGCAAATTATGTTGTGAACTTAAATGTTTTGGAGAACAGTTCTAATTGCAGAAAACTGTCCTCTCTATTTTCTTTATAGATGTCTTAAGAAAATGCTAGGAACTCTTTTATTGCTCTTGGCTGAATTACATACCTGCAGAAATACTTCTGTGGCAATTCTGTGCAAGTCCCTGGGTCTTCACTTCCTTCCAGTTAAGGCTTTGTTGATTATATTCATGTTTGGTTTTTTTTTTAAATTAAGGTACAAGTTTCTTCAGATGTCTCTGTTAGATTTGGTGGAGTGCATTTTAGTCTGTTAATGTTGTTTTGAAGATCTTTGCATGATGTTTTTTAATAACAGGTAAGGAGCTCTTGTTCAGAATCAGAAGATTTGTTCTGGTGTGAGCTGAGTGCACTTGAGATATTTTCACGGCTAACGATAAACAGCTCGTTAAAAGCAAGTTGTGCAGTAATTTAACATTTTTGCTGTTATCATTAGTCACACTGCAAGTTCCTGCACTGTTTTCTGGAATCCTTTTTAGCCATGTTCCTATGACCACGTAGTGAAGTTTGGCTGGCACTGGAGTGTGCTTGACCAGCGTGGGTTGGCAAGGTGCAGGACGCTGCCTGCCAAGTCCGATTCCCTACTGACCTACCACCAAGGTTGAGCCTGCCAGCACTGTCATCCCTGACAGAGGATCTTTGTCAGAATCCCTGCTACTGATACACCAGCTATGAAGTAGTGTCTCTGAATTCTGGGTCAGTGGATGTCACAAACTGACAAATTTAGAATACTTTGCCATTCATTCATTCTGTGCAAGGGGAAAAAAAAGCTCACTGAATTACTATTGTGAGTGTTCCCTCCAATCCCGTAGCTTTTGTAAACTTGTCATAGGCTTAATGAAATTCAGTTGGAGTGGCAGTGTATATACACACACACACATATACATATACATCTTTATTTTTTCTTCTTGTTTTAAAGCTTTTTGAGTATCCCATTTTCCAGGTTATACTTCTTGCTGCCAACTCATAATATTTAGAATCTTCCTTTTTAATTAAGGTCTTGCACATGAACGTCTAAGTTTTTAGAAGGCTTTGCCCAGCTTGTTAATTTTTTAGCATACTTTAGGTTTGTGAAGAGTACAAGATGCCCTTTATTTTCCAATTTTTGTCTCCAAGTGTAGTACTGAGGTCATTCCTAATCACCCACTTGCTTGTCCACGTCCACCAACCTACCAATGGAGGCACAGGCCTTTGTTTTCATGTTTAGTGAAATGTAGCAGTGCTTTTCTCTGGAATTTTAATTAACAAATAGATTCTAAATTGTAGTTATCTGCTTTGGTAAATCTTAAATAACCTTACAAATAGGAGGCAGTTTCAGGACTCACTACTGTTGATGGTGGCATTTTCCAGCATAATGCTTCTGCTAGAAGGTGTCAGTTAGAAGTGTGAGAAAATGTACAGTTTTGATAAAACACTTAAGAGAGACAGGTTTTGTTTCTAAAATGGAATTTATAGTTTGAGGATTTCTACAAAAGCTAATTGATCAGTAATTAGAGCAGCTGCAGAGACCAGGGTCATGGGAGCATTGAAATTTTTTGTTGTAAATGTGGATGCTTTAAGAAATAGATAGTACTTTTTAGGCATGGCAAGTTTTGGTGTTTTCTCCCACTCCCTTCTCCTGTATCAGAGTTAAACTCAAGTTTTGCCATGATGCAAAACAAATTCAAAACTGTTATTTGAGTATAATTTTTCTGATCTTTTGTTGGCATGAGATGGAAGTGAGGGTACTTCGGAAATGCAGTGGACTTCTCATAGTGATCTCTTTGCCTGGACCTCTTTTGTGATATAAATCATTATCACTGGTATTATTTTTTGACAGTAGTTTTTGAGAAAACTTAAAGAAGAAGCAGGAGCATCACTTTGCTATCTGAGCTGTATCTTCCATGTACATTGTATTCCTTGGTGCTTGTGCTTGGCCTCAGAGCTTGTTAGGTTTCCTGTAAAAGAATGCTGGTTAAATACTTCTCAGCTGACAGAGCTAAATGGTTCAGCTTTTTTTTTTCTTTTTTTTTTTTTAAGCTGTGTTAGATGGCGTACAGATGTGGAAATTAAAAGCAAAAGTATTGTTTGAGAAAGCCCTGTCTGCAGTTGTCAGTAGATTTTTCTGTTTGGAGGGCGGTCTCGCTTAGTAAAAGTTTTGAAGATGCCAGACAGTTCTTTTCTGTTCTTGTTTACATATATTATGAGTTAGATTATATTGCCTTACAAGGCATGTTTGAAGCAAGAAATGTAGTGCGAGGGTAAAAGCACTTACTATGAATTTTGGTCAGCTGGATGAATATTTGTACTGCAAGCCCAGTTCTGATGAAAATACCACAAGTTTCTTTTTGATATAATTTATAAAAGCTCTTTCATTCTTTACTTAAAATTAAGAGGAGAAGGAGGAAAAGTTTTTGCAATGGTGGTGTTCTTTGTGGCTGAGATGTTGCAGAGGGTAATTGAAGAAAAATCTTTTCCATGGAGAGGCTGTGGCAATGGTTTGTAGCATGCAAGGCCCTTCAGGTTTATTGAAGAAGTTTTTTAACCACTGTGTCATCTTAGGATTTGTTCTGTGCTTGATGTGTGTGGTGTATTTGGAGCTAACATTTCTGCTGTGTTTGTTCTCCAGGAAAGGCTCTAATGTGTGCCATTGCATGGAACTGCATGCTGAGCTGCAGTGTAAGCTGTAGACTTGAGAAAATGATAACAAAACCCAATCGCAATTCTCCACAGTTCCTGTCAGGAAATTTATAAGGAAAGAAGGATTTTAATAAAACCAGGTGAAATTGATGTGTGAGGTTATAGTTTTAAAGAAAGTATTGATCTGTGTATATATAGCATAACACACTGTAAGATACTGCGGTTGACTTTCTGAGCTTTCTGTGTGAATATATGTATGTTAATGTGTGTATGGAGTCAAAATACTTGAGCGTTTCTGACTTTGAAGGGCAATAAAGTTAAGCACAAGAGCTGACTGCAGAACAGCTTTAACTGCAGATCTGCAGCAGCTCTAATGAACTCCTAGTTGTGCTGCTGGTTATAAGTGGTGCTTTGTTTATTGTATGAAGTTGAGTCTCAAAACAGCTTCTAATCATCAGCAGTGAAGTTCCTTGTTTCAAATTGGGTATGATGCTGCAGGAGGCTTCTTGAATTTGCAAACAAGGAAATTAGTGGGAAGAGAATAGTCCTTGTACACTTGAACACAGGCGTAGTACTGGCAGTAGGGGTGGTTGAGTGTTGTTGGCTTTACCCATTTTAAAATGGTTCTACCCATTTTATTCTTGTGCTTGTGAAAGCATCATTCATTGCTCTGCTGCTTGGAATGATGGTTTGCTTGTTTAATACTTCAAACCTAGATTTTTTAGGTAGGAAATTAGTTTGGAATCAATGGGAGAACATGTTACATACAAAATGCATCTCATGAAAATAGATATACCATATGTAATGTTAAATTTTCTGTTCTCCAGTGACTCTTGCTCAGGCCCTTTTAGCCTGGATGGGGATTCCTTGGTGTGGTATCAAATGAATCTACTCAACTTGCCAGTTTGATGCAGTAGCCTAAGAAAATTGCCCAAGAACTGCCAAATTGCTCAGTGTTTGTGATGGCAGATGGAAGGTGTCAGAGTTCTTCCATCTGCATAAATGAAATGTAAGTTCTGTTGTTGGGTAATTCTGTTTATATCTGGCTGGCTGGGTGAAGTATTAAGGAGAGAGTTCCAACAATGGACCTGTTCACCCAACTAGTTTCCTTCCATTTGCTGTAGTCATTAACAAGAACTTTAAAAGTATAAATAATGCATGCCCCAAAGTCTAATTTTGATACAGTGTTTACTTCTTTTTATACTTGCCCATTAAAAGCCCCCTCGCGCTACTCCATGTAATTCATTACACTCACTCCTTAAAGAGTGTTTGTGTTTTGTTTTTTTTTTTAATGTAATAGCATGATTTTCAGTAGATATTTTCTTGTAGCTCAGCTGAAAAGTTATTTAATAAGAGAAGGTAATGCATAATAGACTCTCTGCCTCTTAAGGAAATTTAAGTAGGCTTTTTTCCCCACGAAAGTTGTTACCAGCTGTGTCTAGAGGTGCACCAGGATGGGTAATTTGTGCACCACTGAATGAAATCATGACGCTTTAAAGCACTTGTTTCTTTATTCAGAGCTCAGTGATGCTCTGTGGTACTGCAATCACAGCTCATATCTTGTGCTTTTAAGCCTCAGAAGAAATTGATTGTAAGTACAGATGATCTGGGGAAGCTGTTCCTAGCAGATGTCAGATTAGTTAGAAATCTTTCGCAAATTAGATGCTGAAATTACAGCAAATGCAAGTGAAATGTTCTAAGTGTGGTTTATGCCACACATTCAGAAATCTAAAAATCCTACATGAATTGCAGTTTCTACAATGTTTGGTTTCTACATAAATACCTGAATCGACTGCTTTGTGGCCTTAAATAGCACATGAAGCTAGCTCATGATTCATGAAGCTTTTTCATTCTGCCTTGTTTCCTTAAGAAAAGGCAAAACCTGTAAACTTTCAGTGTTTTGCCTTCCAAAGTGAACTTCTGGAAGGTGTGTAATGAAGTAAGCTCAGTGTCATTCTGTACTTCTCAAAGCCTGATAGTATTTTATTGCAGTTTCTTTCTTGCCCTTGATTTTCTTGAACTGGTTAAAATACAGTTCTGCTGAAGAGTCTTGAAAGCCTCATGGGTCGCCAGAGTGGAGTTATAGTGAATGGTATTGAGGTTTTTAACTTCAACCATCTCATTTTTCAGTGATTAGAGTTACAAGCATGTATGTGGAAACTTCTTTTTGAAGAAGTTGAAGCAGTTTTGATCAAATCTCTTCTGATGCTTCTGAAATACGTGTTTTACCGGGCTTTGCTTTTGTTGATGGGCCCTCAGACAAATACAAAGTTTTTAGAGTTAACTGTGTTACTTAGTAAAAGCAGATTATTTCCAAAATGATAGTTGATAGCACAGTAGTTTATCATAATTCACTTGACAGTTGCCCTACAAATACTAGTTACTGCAAAATATCATCTTAATAGAACTGTTCCAACTTCTTTTCCTTTTAGTGAGCTTGTTTATTCCATGAGCATACTTGTGGGTAAATGATGTTGAAATTATGTAAAACCAATAAAATACCTGTCCTTGTTGATGCATTATGTTCAAAATACTAAATAACAAAATAAAATCTTACATGGTCATAGCACAGATTCGTAAATCTTTAAATTTGGTTTCTTAATACAGACAGGGCTTCTTTAATGAGATCAGGGGATGTTTCTTAAGATCTCCTTTGAGCTCAGCTTAACTAGAGGAATTTCCAGTGCATCTTCTGCCTTGATGATGCTTAAGGTTCTTTGAAAGCATAGCTGAAAGCAAAAATAGAACATTTTAATTGTCTTCTGGCCTGAGATTCTAGGTGGGCTCATTTCCTTTTCTAGGGGTGTGAGCAGTTGCTGATCTTGCAGCTCTTGAATGTGTACAAGGTTTGAAAGTAAGTTAGTTACAACTATAAACAGCTTTTACTTTTTTAAACAGTAAACTTTTATTCTCAGTAGAAGAAAAAATTCAGTCTGAGTTCCTGGCCAAGTTTATCTCCCTTTATGTATTTCCTGTTACTTTGAAGGGTGCAAAGGTTCTCATGTATAATAGTGTTAGGGAACTAAATTAGTCTTAAAGTGCAGTCATGGTGATACTTTTTTAAGAAAACAGGTGATATGTAATTATTCGAGTTTTTTTGGTTTTTTCGCAGTACCTGCTTCCGAGGAGTTACTGAAGCAGTGGGAGACTTCTGTTATCTTAATTTCTTTTTTTTTCCATTTTCTTTTTTTTATGAGAGCTCTAGGAAGAAAGACCTTCAAACAGTTCTTCTATTTGTTTTGCTTTTCTGATTTATTTTTTTCCATCTAACTGAAACAAAGCCAAGCAATCAAAGAGATACCAATGGCATTAAGCTACTGCATTAAATAAATGGATTTTTTCCAGTAAAGGAGCACTAAGTGTCCTGGGTTTGTTCCCTGCTTTCCTCACCCTTAAATGCCATAGTAGAAAATACTGGTTGGTTACATGAGGGACATAAATTCATTGCCTAGGGATGTTTGCTGTAGCTTTGGTTGATGGTGCTTAATACGGGATTGTGTTATATGGAAGTATCTGTCCAAGTGCTGTAGTGAGTCTGTAAATGTGCCTAGACACTTAAAAAGCCTTATCAGATGACTTTTAGTTTATCAAAGATAGGAGAAGAAAATATCTTCTTGATTAAAGGTAGCAATCTAAGAGAACAAACACGGAGAGATTTAACATTTTGCTCCCCACTGCACCCCCCTTTTTCTCTTATGTGCAGATTGGGGTCTCAGGCTCTAGGGTAGGTGTTCTAATTCACCGTGATTTATCAAAAGTGGAGAGACAATGTTGTTTGGCAGTCTCTGTAGCAAGAGAGGAAGCATCTTTTGTTATTGACATCCTTTCTCTTAGCTCTGCTCTTGCTTTTTGCCAGCTGCTCATTGTCTATACTTGCTTATTTAGTATTCACAAGGGATTTTACAAGTTCTTATCAGTTCGTTGCCACAGCACATCATTTCCTCTTGTCATCGGTACTCCTTAAATTGCTGGGGGGGAGGATTTGCATTAGGGCTGGTGAGTGGTAAAACACTATTCATGAGCGAGTTGTTCTGCTCCTCTCCTTTCTAAGGCACTTTGTATTAAAGGTCACATTTCTAGTGCTTACTCCACCATGTCTTTTCCCCCCTTCTTTTTTCTGTAGACAAGAAAACAATTTATTTTTTTTTACCAAGGCTAAAAATATCCAGCACTTCAAAAACTCTTCTTAGAAGATACAAGGAAGTGCAGTATAAAATTAACTATAGCTAAAAAAGGTTGACCACCTCTCCGGGTGGCTGGAGAAAGTTTGGTTTGTGCTATTTATTGGGTTTTTCTTTTAATTGTACTTTGTTTTCTTTATCTACAGTGTCTTCCTAATTTTTTAAATACTCTCAAAAACATGGGGTAAAAGCAGATGCTTTAGGATTTTTTCCTTTTGGGAAATCAGGATCCAGAAGCTGAGTATTTCCATGCGCTACTGGCCTTGGAACCTGTTCCACCCTGCCTCTTCCCTTTCTTTGTAGGAATTTCAGTATTCTAATGTAGCACAGTAACAGGAATATATTACTAGTTTTAAAGTATATTCATCAAGCCTGTCTTCTGAGAGAAAGTCATCAATTTAAGGAATGGTAACAGGAACTGTCCCAATCATCACTCGATGGTCCCCTTTCTCACTAATCAGTAGTGCCAGCTTTGGGGGCTGATCACTTTTTTGGAGTAAGGCCATAGTACTTCTGGGATTTTGTTTTGAAACAAAATCAGGTGCAGTGCTAGAGTTGAAACAGGAAGTCTTTTAGTATCTGCCTTTTTGTTCTACCACAGCCTTTACTTGTTTACTAATTCTTTTTAAATTATCTTTTTGCTAGAACTAAGTTGGAGGAATTGATCATCATTTTTGATGTGAAGACTTCATCACTGACATCTCTATGTTCATCTGTCATCCTCCAGGAAATAATACAGCTCATCAGTTGCAATAACTGCTTTGGGTATACACTGACATTTATTTGGGAAAAAACCAAATAAATAAGCAGAAAAACTCCAACAGACAAAACCCAACAAACTTTTCTTTGAAGACTTTGTCAAATGACGTCAATGGCCAGTTTGTTCTCCTTTACTAGCCCAGCTGTAAAGCGTCTGTTGGGCTGGAAGCAAGGAGATGAAGAGGAAAAATGGGCAGAAAAAGCTGTTGATGCTTTGGTAAAGAAGCTGAAAAAGAAAAAGGGTGCTATGGAAGAACTGGAGAAAGCCTTGAGCAGTCCAGGACAGCCCAGCAAGTGCGTGACTATCCCTCGCTCTTTGGATGGACGGCTCCAGGTTTCTCACAGAAAAGGCCTCCCCCACGTGATTTACTGTCGTGTGTGGCGCTGGCCAGATCTACAAAGCCATCACGAGCTGAAGCCATTGGATATTTGTGAATTTCCTTTTGGATCCAAACAAAAGGAAGTCTGCATCAATCCATACCACTACAAGAGGGTGGAGAGCCCAGGTACGTTTGAAAATTACTGTCCTAAAAACTGAACAGAATCTTTAGTAACCACTTTTCACTCCATCATCCTTTGGTACTGTATAATCAATTAAAAGTGGTGTATGAGGCAGTTTAGGAGAGGAATGTTCAAAGTGTACGTTACTGGTGTGGTTTTGGGGAAGTGTCTTGTTCATTCTGTACTAGCTGTTTTCTTTGGAATTCATAACCTTTTTCCCACAGACCTCGTAAGCCTACTGCCCTTAAAGTTAGTAGCAAAGTTCTCCTTTGTTGTAAAATAGAAAGCAGTGGTGTGTTCTTTCTGTTTCTTTGAGAAACTTGTTTCAAAATGTCAGTCCTTGCAACGAGGTTGGTGGCCACCTTTCAGGGGCTTGCTATTGAATCAATGTGTGACATGAATTGAGGAGATAAAAAATAAGATTAATAATACTCCCCACATGACTTCCAGTTAGGAGACAGCAGAGATGAATAGACCCAAGAGTTGTGATCAGTTAGAGCAAGGTGTGTGTCAGTTGTGTGTCAGGTAAGGAGCCTGCTGTTAAGGTTTGCTGCCATGGGAAAAGGTGAGGAGGATTGGGATTGCAGTGGGAGAGATAAGGAATGTTGCCCTGTACAGTGTGGTGAGAAGTTGCTTCCCTTGCTCCCCAAAGTGGTTGTAATTCTACTGCATCGACTGTAGTGCTCAAGTGCACTGCAGCAGCACTGAAATTCCAGATTCCACCCGTCCTGAAGTTAAAAGTTAAAATATCAGTTTAACTGTAGTTTTACATCGCAGTATAGGTTTTGTTTGTCTTCAGTGGAAAGGACAATATGTAACTATATAGTTTGACTGTAGTAATGGAGAATGCATTTCTGTTTTCTCTGATTTGCTGATATATACAGGCAGTGAGTTTTGCACTTCTGCGTCCGTATTTCAGTATGTGCCACATGTATCCTAGTTTGGTGTTTTCTTTTTTGAGGTCATCTTCAAGTTGCATGAAATGAATGTGTGCTTTTGTGATTTTTGCAAGAATAAAGTTTGAATCTTCCATCAAGCATGATGTAAAAATATAAAGGAGAGAGGATGGGGTAAAGGCATGCTGGATTCATCCCCTGCTCCTCTTTTTACCCCAACTAGTGTTGAAATCATTATGATGAGCAGAGTAGCACACTATTTGTTTCTCTTACCTTTTGTCTCAGGTTTTAATCTAAATGTATCTGGGTTTTGTTTGTTTTTTGCAGTTCTACCTCCAGTGTTAGTGCCTAGACATAGTGAATTCAACCCCCAGCACAGTCTGCTAGTTCAGTTCAGGAACCTCAGCCACAACGAGCCCCACATGCCACACAACGCGACGTTTCCAGACTCCTTCCAGCAGCCCAACAGCACTCCGTTCTCCATCTCGCCAAACAGCCCCTACCCCCCTTCTCCAGCCAGCAGCACTTACCCGAGCTCCCCAGCCAGCTCTGGGCCATCAAGTCCCTTTCAGCTGCCAGGTGAGTAGGGCCTGAATGGCAGTTTAATAGGAATGATTGAAATGTCACGTGTTGTTGTGACCTGTGACCTCAGGAATTCGTGATATTTGCCATAAATGGCATTTTCATTTGCTCTTTATGGGATTTTCTTCCCAATTTTGTCACTGCTCAGAGTTAATTGCTACAGTTCTATTTTTCCAAATATTTTTTGCCATGGATGCATCACTGGTGAGTTATTTCGCACAGCTTCACTATAGAGTAACTAATTCACACTTTAGAAGAATATTTAGCAATGAAAAGAAAGCAAATGCAGGATGTTGAACAGGAAATTTATTGATACACTTAGAATATGGTTTTTAACCAGAAGAAAAATAATGTTTTTGTTGGGAACAGATTGGATTTAACTGATTCTGTTTAACTGAATTACAAAATACAGAAAAAACAGTTGGGACAAAGGAAAGAAGTCTTGACTGATTCTGTCTCATTATTGGTGTGGTATATAAAGCCAAGAATATAATAAAGATTTTATTTGTCCTCTGGCTCAGTGGCCTAATCTTTGTTCTGTCTGGTCGCTCAGTTGCCCAGGAAATGTCCCAGTCAGTGGGTATCCCAGTTGATCAAATACTGGGATCACTGGGGTGGATGCATTTATGAGGTATAGGTGTGTGTTGCCTCACTGAGTGCTGTGCTGATGGGAGAAAATAGATCCACACTTTTGTAATGAACTCAGTAGCGGGAGCAGCAAAAAAGCCAAACTGGCATTTGTTATACTAAGAAAATAGTTATTTCTTCTACTGCTTTATTTGAACATGGAGAAGAGGGTAGGCAAGAAAGCTCATGTTTGAGTGACAAAAAGAGGGAAACAGAATCATCTTGCCCAAATGCGGGAGTGCAGGTATTAAAGAAAAAAAAGCAGAAAGAAACAAGTGCATCTCATATTTTTTTCAAGTTTGCAATACTGTTCTTGGTAGGAAACGTTTCAGATGTTGGAGGAGTTTACTGTAAAGACAGCTGCTGTGTTCAGATTTCTTTGATAGTGAGGCCAAGTTTTTTAATATCTCTTGTTGGGAACTATTTTTATATGTTTACAACTGTAGAATGTATAAATAAATACTCTAAATTTTTGAGGTTAATTCTTATTTTTCCATGTTTGTAGCTGATACTCCACCTCCTGCATATATGCCTCCTGATGAACAAATGGGACAGGATAATTCACAATCTATGGACACAAGCAATACAATGATCCCTCAAATCATGCCAAATATATCTACCAGAGGTAAATTGTATAGTCTGATGCAAAATTACATAGTTTGGCTTTTTGCAACTCATGACCAAACTGAATGAGTAACTTCAAATGTGCCAGTAAATCTTGCTGGTAGGTGGAAGCAGTCCTCCTAGTCCTCTCTGGAACTGTAAGAGACAAAATTGAGAAATAAAACTTGCTGCGCTTCTTTTTATTTTCATCTTTTCATTTTAAAACCTCAGGTGCATAGTGTGGCTTATAGTGAGTTGAACTTTTTTTCATTTCTTTTCTCCTAATTTTGCCTGTTGCTGCAATAACATCTGCATGAAGGCTCTGAAAAGTGAGTCCCAAAATACCAGTTATAACAGATTTTTTAGAAGTGGACAGAAGGGTTATGTTTACCTGCATAGTCTTTTGTATGTGTGTAAGGTTGTTTTTATTTACTGTCAGGCTTAAAATTGGAAAATAGTCGTAAAATCAACAGGCCAGCTAAAACGCACAAATGTCAAAATCATTAAGATTATAATCAGCACAATTCTTGCCCATCATAATTGTTTACTAAGATTTTACTTAGCTGTTGGTGTTTTGGAGGTCTGCTTGACAGTTGTTGATTTAATATTTTAACACGTACCTAACTGTAACTTCCATTTGCTTTTCAGATGTTCAGCCCGTTGCCTATGAAGAACCCAAACACTGGTGTTCCATTGTGTATTATGAGTTAAATAACCGTGTTGGGGAGGCTTTCCATGCATCTTCCACAAGTGTCTTAGTAGATGGGTTTACAGATCCCTCCAATAACAAGAACAGGTTCTGCTTAGGTTTGCTCTCCAATGTTAATCGCAACTCAACGATTGAGAACACTCGACGGCACATTGGCAAAGGTAGAACTGAGTGAGAAACCAAGTCCTTGGTTTTATTTCAGCTTCTCTGTACTGCAGCAGTAATTATTCTCAGTTGAGAATGCTAGAGGTATTCTGGGATGTGATACATTGTCTACCTCTCCAGTATCAGAAAACAACTTAGGCATGATTTAATTCTAATTAGTTGGGAATTGCATACATTTTTCTTTATCACTAATTAAGAAGGCTGAATATTACCCCTTCCTTACAAAAGTAGATTGCCAATGGGGCTTGCTTCTAGGGTAAATGATGTATAGAGTTCTGTGTTTCAGCACCAAGAAACACTGCAGGACATGCCATGATATTCTACAGTATATCTACTTCTTAAATCAGATTCTTCGTACACCTTTACCGTATGTTAAGGATTTTTTTTTTTTTTTTTTTGGTTTGTTGTTGTAAGGTATTACCTGCTGTCTACAGTATGTTCAAATATCTTGGTGAGTTGGCAGGAGGACTTTGAAGTGCTAATGCAAAACTGCAAGGACTCATTTGTCTGAGTGAATCCATGGGGCGTGGATGTGTGTGGGAGGGATTCCTGGAGACAGCAGGTTTTGCAAGAACTTCTAGTTTTCCTGTACTGTTTTGGCTGATAGTACATAGAGATGCACAGTTTTCATCTTTGATTGATTGTGCCTGGATTATCTTAAATTGTAGAACACTTTCTCTGAATATCTTTTTTTTTGTGATCAACTCAGTCCTGAGAAGAGAGCCCTGTTTCTCTTGCATATATTTAGAGGCCTTTTTTTACCACCTAAGAGTATTTGGTAAAGTTGGTTTTGTATTTCGATTGCTGAAAATCCACCTTGTCCTATAGCATTCTTTTAATTAGAAACTACTATAAATATGACAAAATTTTACAGGTAGTCTGGAAACCAGAAGTTCTGCTTGTATCTGTTGGAAACTTGGCCCTGCAATGCAGTTGTCAAAAAAAATTTATTTATAAAATAATGTTATAAAGGAGAACGGGTGATTTGTGGGGCATGGGTGGCTTGTCAGGTTCTTTTGTTTTGGCTCACCCCTTTTGATGGTATTGGCAGAGCAGGCTTGGTGCATCTGCCTAAGGTCAGAAGTATAACCAGGACCCATCATCATGTTGTAGAATAGTAATGAGTTTTAAAATATCTGCATCTCTAATAGTAATTTTTGAGCTTAAATTTTACTTTATGGTAACTATTCTGACAACTATTGAGATTGTTTAGGGATAAAATACTGTTAATTTATGGCTTTTGCTTGAAAGGTCTTGAGGTTTTTGCCTCCTTAGAACTACCCCATCCTATTTGCTTTTTACTATAACTAGCAAGTGATGGTCACTGTCTTTTTAAATAAAGAGGGTTGTATGCTGAAAATGCCTTCCTGTCCACCCCAGATTCTCTTACAGCTGCTTGAAGCTGTTGGAGCCAATGGTTCCAGCCTCCATCCTACCTTAGTCCCAGTGGGTCTAGCAATGTTCTGAACAGTTGCTGCTGTCTGAATGATTAACTTGCATCTGGTGATTTGCTGCAGCCACCTCTGGCACACCATAGGATAGTCCATAGTGGATTCTCAGGGCATTGCAGGGAAGACTTAAACTGAGCTATATCCCAACTGTGTAAAACTGGGATAGGGGAAGGAAGGCAGGTGTCTCAGTGAAGGAGCAGTGAGAACCTGTGTTTGGGTGCTGAAGGGTGAACAGTTTTTGTATAATAATTTTTAGGCAGTAATAATGTTTATAGACTTCAAAATGTGCATAGCTGAATGCAGACAGATGGGATAAATCTAGGGCCTTTGTTGATGTTAATGTTTTTAAAGCCTGATTGTAATCAATTTGAGCAACTAATTAAACTTACCTGTGCTTCAGCTTGATAAAATGTACTGAAAATCAGAGCAGACTGTGAATATACTTCTCATTCATGGCCATCACTGACCCTTCTCCCAGGGCACACCTGTGTCTGTTGTATTTGGCATAGGCAGAAGTTGCCAGGTGTATAAACCAGAGTTTTAAAAGAGCTTGAAGTAACAGTTGAAATGTGGCAGTAGTTTTTTCATTCTATTTTGTAATTGATCAGAGAAGGACATCTAGTGGCTGGTGGTATCATGAGCCTGCTGTGATGAAATGAGGAAGTGTGTTTCAGTGCTTTCAGAGCAAAAGCTTTTCTGAAAACTTCCTCAGGCAGAAATTCACCTTTCTATTTTTTCCAATAAAATAGAATTTATGACAACTGCCTCGAAATCAGAGACAACAAAGTAATTTGAAATGTTCTTGTATTTGTTTTTAAGGAGTTCATCTCTACTATGTTGGTGGAGAAGTCTATGCTGAGTGTTTAAGTGATAGCAGCATATTTGTACAGAGCAGGAACTGCAACTATCACCATGGCTTTCATCCAACAACTGTATGCAAGATTCCCAGTGGATGCAGTCTGAAAATTTTTAACAATCAGGAGTTCGCTCAGCTTTTAGCTCAGTCTGTCAACCATGGATTTGAAGCAGTGTATGAGCTCACCAAAATGTGCACCATTCGAATGAGTTTTGTAAAGGTAAGTTATTCTGAGGGGATTTAAGTTTATTGTGGGTTTGGGTATTTAGCAGTAATTCCATTAGCACTGTAGCAAAGGTACTCTGGCCTGATGGGGTTCTTTTCGATGCTAAGTATATTTAAAGTGATTCTTTGGGGGGGGAGGGAAATCAGTGCAAGAAAGGAAAAGCAGAGATTGTTGTATTGAATGTTGTCTGTATATTCAGTTACTTCAGTATTCAGTATAGGAATTTGTTGTGGTTGCTGTAATTTTGTTAAAGGAGATTGAACTTCATGCTCTAAATTTGAAAGAGCAAAATGAATAACAAGTTCACTAAAAGAATGTGATTAGAAAGGAGCATAATTACTGAAGAAAAATTTCAACTTCTTCAAATTGATGAATTGTTTAAAAAAAATCCTTGGTTGTGGAAAAAAGACATTATTTGAGTTTATGAAGTCAAGCTGTGCTGTTATTCTCAGAGGAGCATTTTCTAAACATTGTTTAATCCAGATGTTGTCTGTCTCAGGTTTAGTGTGGAGTCTAAACTTGGGCTTTCCAGGCAGTTTGTTTGCATCTTGTCCAAAAGATGTCTCATTGGTTTTGTCAGTTATGACAAATACTGCTCAGTTTGAGAGTGTGGAGGAGAGGGAGCAGGAGGTTGAAAGAGGAGAGAGAGAGATGTGGCTGGGAGTCATCCTTGAGTCAGCAGGGAGCTCCACAGGAGGCTGTAGCACTTAGGGCTTGATTCAGGTTCCAGGTGCAGCTTCCCTCTTGCTCCTTCCCAGGCCTGGGTTTGTTCCTTTAGTTCAGTGTTACTAGACTGTGAATTACCTGCAGATAAGTATCTTGAGATCATGAGTCCCTGCTTCTTGTTAGTAGTTGTTTTAAAAGACAAGCGTGTCCTCAAATTGATCAAGACCATTTTGTGCATTTTCTAGGGTTGGGGAGCTGAGTATCACCGACAGGATGTCACGAGCACCCCGTGCTGGATAGAAATTCATCTTCATGGGCCCCTCCAGTGGCTGGATAAAGTACTTACACAAATGGGTTCTCCTCTTAATCCCATCTCATCTGTTTCATAGTGCTGAAATTCCATCTTCAGCTTATTTTTAGTGAACTTATTCTAATTATAGAAAAACTTCCAGTGGATACTGTGAGCTATATGGAGTATGGATCTTATGATTTAACTTCTTTTTTTTAGATCCCTTTGTGACCAATTCCATTGTGTATAGCTAATCAGTTTTACATTTCAAATTGTTTTTGTGATGCTTAAGTGACAGTTGAGCCCTAAGTGAAAAAATAGTCTATTGAAAAATTGAGAACACTTTTCCCCTTCTTCCCCTAGAACTTAAACAGACAAATGTCTTAACTGGAAAACCTTCTTGTCCTGTAGGGACAACAGTTGATGAAGACTGACTTCAGAAAATAAATACATATCATAATTTGGGATTTTTTTAATGTTTATGAAACTGTTTGAACATGTGCAGCTTCAGCTTGCAAGCTGTATTTTTAACATCTTAAGGTTGACATCTGTCATAAGTGAAATTAGACTTTATTGTGGCTAATTTGCCTCAGATTGAACAATGTGGTTTTTTTTAAGTGTACACATGAAATATACTTTTTACAAATATTGGAGTGGTGTAAAAACACTTGTATTTTCTATTGGAAAATGCTGTCATAAACATTGTATATTAATGCAGAATAGCAGTTCTTAGCCTTTTCCCACTTTGGTTTTGTAATATCTCTTTTAACCACCATTTAAAATAGTAATTGATCCAAGGTAAACATCCTGCACGTTTCTGGAGTAGTGATTCTTGTTTTGCTTTGATTTACACTCATGTCGTTTGGATTTGGTTGCCAAGGCTATTTCTTTTTAGGTACCTTTCTCTATTTTAACATAAACACTACTATTTGTAAATGGCAGTGCTTACTACTTTTTGGAAGGAATAAGTTTTTTGTTTTCTTTTTGGTGTTCTAGCGGTTTATTTTACCTGTCTGGAATTGATCTGTGTTAGGCGTTTTTAGTCTCTTGGTAGACATTATGCAGTATTAGTGATTACACTGTATTTAATTCACTTTCAAGTATGAGTTTGAGTCTCTTTGAAGACTGTGAGTGGCTTAGCAAATGAGTAACTGAATGCAGAAGCTTTTACTTCCGGATCATGTAATTTAATACAGACCTGTTGGTAATGACCAAAAGTAATGGCTTCTTTGTAGCCTGCATGAAAAAGTGCTCTTGTTATCCTGTCCCTGATGGCAGGGATTCAATCAGAAGACTTGCAATTGTGGTTGGCATCTTTATGGGATTGAAGGGCTGTGTTAATATGATGATGGAATTTCTCTCTCACATGTAAAGAATCACAGAATGTTAAGGGTTGGAAGGGACCTTAAAGATCTCCCAGTCCCAACCTCCCTTCCATGGGCAGGGACACTTCCTACCAGACCAGGTAGCTCAAGGCGTTCTGCAGCCTGGCTTTGAACACTACCAGAGTTGGGGCATCCACACCCTCTGGGCAACCTGTGCCAGTGCCTTACCAGCCTCACAGTAGAGAACCTCTTCTGTATGTCTAAGCTAAATTTGCCATCTTCCGATTTGGACCTGTTACTCCTTGTCATGTCACTACAGTTCCAGACAAAGAGTCCCTCTCCAGCTTCCCTTTAGTCCCTTCAGATACCGGAAAGTTCCTTTGAGGTCTCCACTTAACCTTCTTTCTCCAGGCTAACAGCCCCAACTTTTTCAGCCTCTTTTTGCCGGGAGGGTGCTCCAGTCCTCTTACCAACATTGTGACCTCTGGACTTGCTCCAGCAGTTCCATGTCCTTGTGTTGGGAGCCCCAGAGCTGTGCTCAGCACTGCAGCTGGGGTCTCACAAGAGCAGAGCGGAGAGTGACAGTGCCCTCCCTCACCCTGCTGCCCATGTTCCTTTGGGTGCAGCCTAGGATTCCATCAGATATCTGGAATGTGAGTGCTCAGTGCCAGCTCATGGTGAGCTTTTCATCAAGCATCACCCCCAAGTCTCTCTGCAGGGCTCCTCTCAGTCACTTCTCTGCCCAGCTTGTAGCCCAGGTGTAGGACCTTGTACTTGGTTTTGTTGAACTTCATGATGTTTACATTTGGCAAACTTTGGTAGAGAATTTAAACACTGTACTAAACACTAAAATCAATGACATAAAGCATGCATATTTCCCTCCTTTATATATCATAAAAAAGAGGCTGAAAGAAACATGTTAAGATAATTAGAAGTGATTTATATACAAAATTTTGCATGCAGAAAGTCCCTGTTATATTTTTAACCTCACTTTGCTTTTCCTCTTTCCTGAACGCTTCTTCTGAAAAGGGTTCGGTGTTTGAGGGAGAGGCTGAAAACTCTCATATGCAATATACTTATTAAAAGATGTGTTGCAGTTAATTACTGCAATCCTGAGAAAATTATTTTTTTTAAACAAGTCCTTGTGTCTTCTGTTGAATGACAGTTTCTCCTCAAATGTGGAAATCGTGCATCATATGGTACCTAAGTAACAAATTATCTTAAAGGATTAAAATTGTTTACATGTCATTAAAATGTTTTTTATGAATTGCCTTAAAGGAATAAACTGTAACACTTCTGCAGAGCCCTAATGTTCTCTTGTACAGGAATTTCTGTATTACTGTTTTGGTTTTTTGTGTTTTGTTTTTGTTTTTTTTTTTATAAACAGTTTCTCAAGTATGTTTGAAAACAGAAGAGTGCATCTTCAGGAGAAGGGGAGTAACATTATTTGCCACTTAGCTTTGGTTTCTTCCCTTTCGTTCTTTGGAGCTGCAACCCACAGACAGTTCTTTTGATTGAATAAGATGCCAAGTCAGTTGGCCACAGGATCCAGCTTCTATTTTCTTCTTGGGGCCTGATGTTTGTCAAGTTGCTGAATATGTATATTTGACGCTACAGAATATTATATTTCATGACTAGCTTATGTAATAAATGACATGGCACATTGAATTAAGGAAAGATTGCAGTTGTAGGTACAAATTTTTACTTTATTCAAAATGTTTTTCACCTGGCTTCTTCTCTTTTCACCTGTGTGCTTATTCGTGGCCAACTGAATGACTCAAGAATGGGTGCTTGCAGTGGGTGTTGTGAGCCAGAGCTGGTGCTTAGTGCTAGTGTTGTGGTTAGATTGGCTACCCATGCACTGAACCATAATTTCTGCAATAATATCCAGTTAACCCACTTCTGATGCTGTCATTAAGTACTAAAGTGCTCTGGCATTTTTCTGCTTCTGTACATATTCTGGAACTGTAATAGCTGCAGTACTGGGATATCCTTGTGACTGCTGGTTTTGGCAGGGCAGGCTTGCAGGAGCAAATCCAGTAATACTTGTCTGCATTCTGCTTCTGTTTTCTTTCTGGGCTTTCTAGGAGCTTTCTTGTTAGCAGATTTTGTGTGCTATTGGTTCATGGTGTTCTTAATCCTGTTTTGTTCATCAGTGCTGCTGATACAAAATTCATATATGGGTGCATGGATGGATTGAATGGAAAGTTGTTTGGAGCCAAGGATGTGTAAAGTGTAGTGAGAGCAGGGAGTGCTGCTCCTGGTACAGCACATTGTGCAGAAATCACTTCTTGGTCTAGAGAGAGGGATGGGAAATTGACTCAGCCGGTAGTGGTAGATGGAGCCCTTCCAGTGTAGCCCAACTTAAACTGAATGTTACACCTCAGTAAAAACTGATTTGGCTTTTGTAGTGTATTTTCTTCTTTCTGGGCATCTTTCTGCTTTGCACCAACCCCAGCATTGACTGGCAGCTTTGGCAATGCCAGCAGAGAGCCTGGAGCAAGCTCATCCTGGAGGCTTTCCTGGGAGTGCTTTTATAGTCCCTGAGATAACACAGCAGCTTGGCTGTTGCTCCTTGGACACCTGGGTCTTGCTGGCAGTCAGGCAGTGTCTTGTGTATCACACTCATTAACTGCATTAGGCATGAAGAAGTTGTCCATGAAGGGCTGGAATTGGATTATAGAATCTGCAGGACCAAAATAACACCTTCTAGCACGACTGACCAGTGAGAGAGAAATCTGACAGAATAGCCCAGCATGCAAGAGAATGATGAAACAGCCCAGGTATTCAGGATAGAATTGTTTAAAACGTTGGAATTCTTTTAGTTTTGCTTGAAGCAATGATTTGTTTTCCCCTACAGTATTACAGTGTGAAAGTTGTCAATTCTTGGGTGTAAGATTAACTTGGATTCTTGCAGTACAACTCTAGAGGACATCAAAATGTGTCAGGCTTCCTTACTAGTCTGAAGTAATAACTTTTTCAGGATATTGTTTTACTTGCTCACAATGTTGTTAGTGATGGTATCTGGTAAAGCAAACAAACAAGAGCCAAAACCAAAATATTTTCTAAATGTTTTGCTTTGAATGACAAGCATGTGACTAATTTTCTTCTAAAGTTGTGAAGTTTCTTTTGAGGAAGGTTTCCCATTCTGAATTCAAATCAATAGACCAAACCATCCGATTATGACATAATGTTGCTTTCTTGTGCTGCTCCATAAACTGCTTCTGTGTTTGTTGCAGGCATAACCTTTATGCTTTTGTTTACGTTGTAGGAAACACAGTTCTAGCAAGGAGGTTTTTTTCATTTAACTCTAAACATCTTTTTATTTTGTTAATTTTAAAATTACTAGGTTTTGCTATGTTATGTTTCTAAAGATATTTTTTGCATATTGCTGCTCATATTTCAATAAACAAAACAAAAACCCCACAGATTCTTTTGATTTCCTTTATCTGTAACTCTGTGTCTCAAATGTTTGTTTACAAGGGTTAATTTAGCATGTGTAAGTGGCTGCTGATGCGTCTCCATGTCCATATTCCTCCTCACACAAAGGTGATCCTGTCAATTTAAAAATACTTTTCTGTAGCTTTTTGGTAATGTAAAAGCTGCTGTGCTCTCAGAAGCATAGACTTAAATTATTTCATTACTTCATTTTGAAGAGTTCTTCTTTTCTTGTAGAATGCAGCCAGCCAGAATGGTGTCATTTTGATAGTACTTACAGAAATACTTCAATTGATAGTACCAAAAATTGTTTAAGATTTAAGCAATCTGATGACTTGGGGGTGGTTGGACTTTTTTTTACCACTGTGGCCAACCATAACATTTTGAAATAATTCATCGTGTCTGAAGGTGTCAAGCTTTGAACTGCTGACTAGCAGGCTTTCAATGAATTGAAGGCTGCTCAGCTATCTCTTGTAACTCAGTACTGCTGCAAAAAATGTACATTTAAAAGTTTAGTGAAGAAGTATAGTTTCTTTTTAAAGATTGAGGGGAAGAAAACTTTGCCCTTGTTTACCAAGATACTGCAGAAATAGAAGTTGAAAAGTGGTATGCATGCATTAAATATTTTTTTGGCAGGATGAGTACAAACACACTGAATCCAAATTCCACAATGACAAATCATGTCTTTAGTATAAAAGTGAAATGAAAATGTTGATACAACTTTATCTTTTCTGGGCTTCCTGCTTTGGAATTTAATTTTACCAGCAGACTGCCACCCGCAGTAATACTCTGAAATTCTGTCATTTTCTCAATAAGAAGAGTTTTTCTCTGAATCTGAGAATCCAATCACTCAGGTAAAATTTTTGGTTTTTAATTAATCTCTTTATATTGATTTATATCAGTGTCTCCTGTACTAATTTTATGGGTTTGCTTCCAAAACAATGATTGCCATGAAGATTCCCATATTTACTGTGATAGTATTACACAGATGATAGTCTAATATGTGACAAAGATGTTAGGTCTAAGTTTCAATGGGTTATTGGCTTTCCAGAAGCTTTATGTGGATTTTTAAGTAAAGCAAGCAAACAAAATTTACAGAGTTTTAAATAATGTAGAAATGAAGAGGGATTTTAAAATCTTACTGGTAGTTCTGGGAAATTTGGACATCCAGTAACAACTCCAGGAGTATCTAGCCAAAGTAATCAAATTTTTCATTCATGGGATTTTTACAGAGAGAAAAAAAGCTTTGGGTGGAACATGCCTCTTGCACCCACTATCCAACCTACATCATGTGTTAAGTAAGTCAGAGGCTACTTCTGTTCAGTGCTACATGAAAAGCAAATATCTCACTGTCATTTAAAGTAGTTATACATTGGGTGTCCCATCCCCTGCGATAGGAGAGATCTTGTCCTCTTGGAGTGCAGAGCAAGTTTGTGCCAGGTGAGTCGATTCCGTATTTAATTGCTGAGCTCTGTTGGTGTTTGATTTGCCTGTGCTCTGCTGGATGGGGAGAGGTCAGAAGCCGTGGGCAGCAAATCCAGAGGTGTCACTGTCATCACTTGGAGCCCCCTCTCTCAGGTACGAGTTGGTTTGGCTGTCACCAAAGGGATGAGACAGCAGAGACTGAGCTGCTGCACTGCAGGTGAGGGTTGCACAGACGGGGACCATGTCACAGAAATGTTCCTGCTCCGGGTGATGTGTGAGCAAGGGCATGGTGAAAGTCTCAAAGACAGAATGACAGGTAGTGTTCATACACACCAGAAGATTCATGGGAAATTAATATTTTTTCAGACTTAACTCTCGAAGATAAGCTTTCAGCTTGTGTTCAGAAATAAGTGTACTTAGATAACATTTCCCCTCCCAAAGACAAACCTGGGGGGTGGGAGCTGTTGGGTCATCTCCAGCCATTCCATGGACTGGATTCTTGCAGGGCTCCTTTTTTCCAGAAGACATTGGAAGAAAAACCGCACACCTTTTGAATTAGTGCTTTTCTGTTCTAAGGCCAGCTTTATTTTGTTGTTTATATATATCTTTTAACATTCTCTTTTTGAGAAATCACTATTTGCAATAACAGAATTTATTTCTAGGACTAAAGTAGAGGTACTGTGTAATCCAGTCACTCCTGCAAATCCCGATTTTCTGAAGTCTTTTGGACAAACTGCTGATGGCAAACTCAGGAGCCACGTTAGACAGCTTTGAGCTGTGTGTGTGACTTTGACTTCAGACACAAAACAGACCAAATGGGCTCTGTTCTGTAAGAGCCTAATGGAAACTTTTTTTCTGAGATTTCAGGTCTCTGGTGAGCAGTGTCACTAAAAGATTTTTATAGAAGGAATTAATAAGTTTCCTCTAATAAATTAATAGTAAATACAGTATATTAAACTCCGAAGTGCAACTTGTCCATGAATAGAATTTACCAGTGGTACTGTATGCATATACTGAGCCCTGCAGGAAGGAATTTGATGATACCAGAAGGGCAAAATGAAGGGAAAGAGGAGGGAAAAAAAAAACCTGAAAAGATGTGACCGTGTACCTTGTTGTCTGGGAGACTTTGTAGCGATTAATAGATATACAGCAAATTTCTCTACTCTACACCTGTAGTTTCTGGAAGAAAGAACCCCAAAGCAAATGAGCTGTGAGCACAATCCAGGTCTCTCTTCCTTTCACCATCTCAGTCAGATATATCTTCCATTGTTTTAAAAGTTTCAAATATCAGGTAGGTAAAGCTCATGGCTCTCAAAATGTTTAGGAGAGCAAGGGCCATGGGCAGAGCAGTGTTCAGTGGGGACACTGCCTTGGCAGAGCTGGACTGAACCTTTTGATCTGCTGGGGTCAGGTCTGACCCCACTCTGCTCTGTGGAAGTGGGGCAGCTGCTTGTCACCAGGAAATCAGGGCTTGCACCTACTAGAAGAAATGTTCTTAAAACAAGTGTGTTAAAAATTGCTGTGGCCCTTGTGATTTGATACAGGTTTGGAGAGTGTGATCATGCAACCCAGCCTTGCCATGCAGCACTGGGTTATTTACCAGGCTGAGACACCCCAAACAGACATGGAATATTTAGCTCAGGATTTATTCTTTGCCTTTTGTCTTGCTGTGCAATTTGACTGACTTGTGAGTCCTACAGGTGAGGTCTTTCCAGGCAGAAGTTGTCATGACCATGTGGCATGGGGTATAGAAAACCCTCAGCTCCTGATTTTTGTTAGGGGAAGTGCAGGAGGACAAATGCTCATAGGAAAGCCCACCCACAGCAGGAAATGTGAGGAGAAAGATGGGTCCTGCTGGGCCCCAAAAATGTTAGTAAAGCCAGGGTTCAGGCAGGGCAATGGGATGAGTGAGCTCTCAGTTAAGGAATGCTCCCGCAGAGGAGCACAGAGCAGGAGGTTTCTCCTTGGTTACTCAGGCAAGTGCTTGGCAAACTCCCCGTGGGCACTGCCTGTGCCAATGGCTCAGGCAGCTGCATTCTAAACCATCCATGGACTAAGAGGGTGAAGCCAATAGAATAAAATACCACAATAATAATAATCCATTGAAAGGGTGGCATCAGCTTCAAACTGTCTCACTGCTTCCAGGTGGAAGGGATGAGTTGTTTCCCTGGCCCTGAGGGAGAGTTAGAACCTTGTTTAACACACAGCTCCTGATTCAGCAGAGCACTTAGCCGTGGATGTGAAGTGTACGGATTCTCCTCAAAGTGTTAAGGAACTGCTCATCTTTTGAAAGCAAAGCCGATAATTAAGAATTTCATTGAATGGGGATCACTCCGCTTCTCACAGCCTCGTGTCCCAGATTCCTGATATTTCACTCATTCTTCATGTTGCAGTGTATTGACCTCCAGTCTGCCTCGAGGAAAAGCCATCAGAAGGGGGGAGGCTGCTGCAGGGCTGTTTTCAGAGGCTCTTTAAAAAAGTGCATTGAGAAAGTGGGATTTGATAAAAGACACAGGGAATGGTGTGTTTATATGAGGGACAGAACTATGACTGGCAGAGGGGAAGGGATGGAGAATCCTTGTGGGTGTTGCATATCTAATAAATCAGTTCCAGCAAGTGAAGCAATGCCTGTCAGTCCCTCCCTGATGTGCTTGTAGTTGGAAAGTGGATTTTTTTAGTCAGCTTGAATTCTGACCTGGGTGAAACAGAATGTTTTCTACACATACATTGGCTAAAATTGTGGTGGTGCCCCATCCCTGGAAAGGCTCAAAGCCAGATTGGAAGGGGCTTGGAGAAACCTGACATTGGAAAATGACCCTGCCCATGGCAGGGGTCTGGTGCTGGGTGATCTTTACAGTCCTTTCCAATGCAAACTGTTCTGGGATTCTATGATTCTGAACATCATTAATAGAACTTTCTTCTGCAATAGAAATTATCCTGGATATTGATGAAAACAACAGAGGGCATACATAAAAGCTTTCCCAGAAAATCTGGTAACACTCAGCATAACAGGTTGTTCTGTAGTACTACTCCAACCAGGCAGTGGAGAAAAACAGGATTATTCCAGAGCTTTTCTTAAACGTTTAAATAAAGAGTGCAACACAACATGTGCTCTGTCAGGTTCTAAGACTTTTGCCAGCAGAAATTCTTAGACCAAAGTTATTACGGCTGGTAGCTGAAAAAAAGCTGTCATTACTTAAAAATAAATAAGAAATGCCTGATTTGATAAAACTTGATTTATTCAAAAGGGCTGAGAGAAACACACTTGCATTTATTGTTGCTTTCTACATTAGAGTAACTACTTGGAATTACACCCGTTAAATTTGGTTCAGAGAAAATACTGGCCACATATCAAGGAATAAAATATTGAAATCTGTTATGTAGTAGTTGATCTTATTTAAGTAAAATAAAACATGGTAACAAAGACAGCCACATGGAAGTGTTATCAACAGTGCGATTTTTGGGTTAAAAAAGAAAAAGCTTGTAAACAGACTTCTATATATACACATTTTGTCTGTGTTCTTGAGTGTAAGCCTGTATCTGTGTGTAATTGCATTGTTAAATCTTCTCACTTGGATGAAATAAGTTATGTACACATATATACACACAGCTCCTCTGGTGTACTCTGCAGGTCAAGAACAGGGTTAGGAGCAGGGTCTGACACCACTTTGAACCCCATTTCAGATAATGCAATACCCAAAACTGCTGCTAAAATAGGATTTAGGGCTGGGTGTTTCTGGATAGCTGCAATTCTCCTGTATGCTGAGCCACTGAGTTAAAAAAAAAAGAAAAAAAAAGAAAAAAGAAGCCCTTGCCCACTGTTAGTGGGAATTATGAACACTCTACCCAGGTTCATGCAGCTTGATCTGGAATTGTGCTGTAACTGCAAGTTTACAAGAAATCAGCACCTACAAAATAGCTTGTCACCTACCAGTGTTAAGCAGAAGCTTTTAGAACAAAATGAGATAGTTAATAATTTAAAATGGTGGGAGTTGCCATTGACCAGTGCTGAAACAAGCTGCTGCCATATTGATAATTTATGCCTCCAACTGAGCTGGGTTTAGATGAAGAGCAAGGAGGGGGGATACTGTGCAGTAAAGCAGCTACTCCTATAAAGCTGTGTTTTACAGCTTTCAGAACTTATCCGCTTTGTGTAGCAAACTTGGAGCACTCTGCTTACCCCTTTCATCAGTTTGCATATTATTCAATATATTCATTTTCTTTTCCCACTTCTCACAATCCTGATTAATTTGGTTTCATGCTGTGGCAAATAATTTCCTTTGTAACTTATGAATGTTGAAAACAAATTCCTTAGGTAATAAGTGTTTCACATAAGTAGTAACTTAAAACTTGATTGATGACACATTCAAACATCAAAAACACCCTTAAAATAATGACAATCAAAAGCCTAAATAGACATTTTTCATTTTCTCCTCCTGCCTGGCAGGCCTCCCACGGCATCACCATGCAGTTCCAGCAGCAGTTGGGAGAAACAGGTCTGGAAAGTAAATTCATCTCAGTGTGGAGCTGTTAGGTAAATACGCTGTTTTTTTAACATTTGATGCTTGGTTTCATTAACATGGGGGAACAACCTCCACCACGTGCCCAAATCAGAGATTGTTGTTAATACAATTATCCTTGTATGGACACTGAATGGGTGGATGATGACATTTGCATACATACAGAGCTAAATGTGGAATCACGGGGCAATTTTTTGCAAAAACGGTATAAATTTGCTAGAGCATTCTCTTCAGTTCATAACAGAGCTTTTTATTTACAGCTACTCAGATTGGCATACAGCATAATTTTCAGCAATCTCCTCCTGCCCGTTACTCTAAAGGGGGTCACATCCATGCACTGGCACATGGCACCAACTCCTTATTGCTCAGGGTTTCTGGTGCCTGCTCCTGCTGGAATGAGAAGTGTCAGACAGCTTGTGTCCTCCACGGGTTCCTCGCCTCCCTGAGCGATCTGTCGTAAGGAAGAGTAGCAAAAAAAGAATTTTTCAGCTGGCAGTTTATGAAGAACACAATGAATGTCACAGTCAAGAACAGAAAGAAAAACAGAATGATGTAAGTCACCAGGTCTGGCTTATTTATTTCCCCTTCTTTTAACACCCTGGCTGTCGACATGTAAAGAGCAGAGGAGCTCACGGGTCTCGGCGTGCTGCTCAGGTAGGGTGTGTTGGTCTGAATGATTAGGTGAGCTTCAGTGGCACTGGTTGAATTGAGCAATTCACTATACATGTTCTTGCTTAAATTTCCTCCACAGCAGAAGTACAGCAAGAGGGCAAACACAGTCAATCTTTGGCATAGGAAAGAAATAATGGTCCTGCTTGTAAAAGGCTGCAACCCAGCTGCATGTTGTCTAAAACAAATTAATTCACTTGCATGGTTCAGTGACTTTCTTTTAAATCTTCTTGGCTCATATTTACAGCATTTATCAACAAATATTAATCAAAAATGATACAGGTACCTCGTGTCCTGGCCCTTGTTCCCTCAGCACGCCTCGTTCGGGGGAAGGCACTGGCTCATGTGCTGGTCAGTCGGGACGTGTTGGGAGCTCTGGCAAAGTGCTGGGAGCCCCGTGCCAGCCTCCACCTGCATGGGGTGAGGAAGAGCCTCTTCCAGCGCCGGAGCTGGCACCAGGCAGAGAGCAGCCACGGCTCGGGCTGGCAGCACTCACTGTCCGTGAACGGGAGGCGCGATGTATTTCCAGCTGGTTTTCAAACTGGGATGCGCATAAATCGGGGGTTAAATGGCATCTGCATGGAGAGGCAGCTGCTGCCTTGAGATCCTGCTGGATTTGCCGTCGCGGTTCTCTGCCTCGGGAGGCTCCGTGCTGCTGAAATCCTGGTGCTGGGAAGCTTTAGTTGACTTTCTTAATCCCAGTTAACGGCGCTCTGTGGAGCAGGCGTTAAGAGGCTGAGATTTTTGCTTGAGCTTTCCAAACACTCCATTCATTGCTTTGAGAAAAATTAATTTAAAAAATAATTAATAAAAGAGCGATGTCTCTTTGTTCAAGAAAGGAACAGCAAAAAAGCCTCCGTGGGAAACGGGAGAGGGTCAGCTCTTTGGGAACCTCCTCCCGGCGCTCGGCTCAGCCGAGCTGCGAGCTGGGACTGTGCAGGGTCTGCGAGACCTGACCTTCCCCTCGACAGCAGCTCCACTCGCTCCGTGGGAAGGGCAGAGCTGCGTGGTGGCGGTGCCGACCAGCTCCGCAGCCCGTGGTGCAGCTGGCAGTGACACGACGGTAAAAAGGAAGAGATCTTCGGATAAATTCCCGTGAGTGCCTGAGGCTCTGGCTGGAGGTTTTGAGCTGGGGGAGGGTAGCAGAGAACGGGACAAAAAAGAAGAAAATTACCTCAAAACCTTTCTCTCTTCCTCAGTCCTTTATTGTTTAAATCTAGAGTAATCAATGTCTTTTTTTTTTTCTTTTCTTTTCTTTTTTTTTTTTACTGCGCTGTGATCCCCAGCACCCTCTCCAGCCTGACAATTAGCATGTTAATTCTTTTTTTCCAGCAAATTGCTTTATGCTGCTATTAGCTCCTGGCTGCTTGCCAGCTCACTCTCACAATCTCCCATGCATCAGATAAGCGCCGTTAATACCTTTATTTTAACGCGTTGCAACTTGAAAAACGGGCAGGGGACAGAGCCGGAGGCGAGAGGAGCAAGGAAGAGAGGAGTAACTGGTCAGAGGAAAACACTATCTCCAGCCCCAGGGTGTTGATCCCAGCAAAAGCTAAAGCTGCTTATCATGAGCTGCTGCAGCCAACAGTGCCAATGGTTAAACATTTCACTTAGCACAGTAAATGTTTCTGCTGAGAGAGGACGAATGGATAAAAGACAAATCTTCTGGTCAGTTAGATTTGAATCAAATCAAATCCCTTCAACCCCCTCTGAGGCACTGGTCAATGTGTTCCTCATCTCCTGACAAGCTCCAGGTGCTCCAGTTAAATCCCTTGTGCCTCCAGCTGGGGTGGTAGAAAGCTGACACATCTCTGTCACATCCCCGTTCACATCCTCCTGCATCCGACCTCAGAAAAGCCATTACCTCTGTGTTTACTTACAAGTCCTGGGGACCCTTTCATTCATGAGGTCTTCCTCTATGGAAGGTTGTTCCTCTCTCTCTCTCTCAAGCTCTCTTTCCCCCCTTTTTCAGCCCAAGTGCTCTGACTGCCTCATGCAGCTCTCCAGGGTGGCGGGGGGGGGCTTTTCCTGCCTGCCCCAGTGCTCCTCCTGGGAACACATGTTCTGCCCACAGGAGTTACACCTATTTACTCTGTGGGTTCAAAGAACAGGTCGCCGAGGCAGGCAGCCATGGGGGCTGGAAAAATCAACAGAGCTACAGAGCTTGCAACTGTCGCGTTGCAATGTCTCCTTTCATGTCTCCATCAAAGAGGAAGTCTGTGAGCAGCAGCACGGCAAGGCTGAGGGTCTTCCCAGCACCATCCCATCTTCAGCTCTCTCCTCTCTGAACTGTTTGAGTACAACCAAGTTTTACATCCTTTAAAGAAATTATTTCCTTTGCTGTTTTTATTAATATATAGGAAAAACAAGAAGGCATCTGGGGCTGAATTCTACAATCAGCGTGTGCAGTCTTAATGTTTAACATAGAGGTTCTCTGCAAATGTTACCACTCTGTAATGGGGGGAGAAAACTACAAAAGATGCATAGGGATGCCATGGTCATTGATGTGTTTCCTCCCTGTGGTGCAGAATTAAGGGCTCTGCCAGGGTCTCCTTGGCATCTTTCACCTCCCTCCCTTGAGGCTGTGGGGAGCGTTCCCCTGAGCCAATGGATGTATCCCTGGAGGTGGAGGGAACAGTGCTGTGCATGGGATGGTTCCCTCGCTGCTGGGACAGGGCAAAGGAGCTGTTTGCTCGGCCAGGTCAGTGCCTCCAAACGACCTCGAGGGGCTGCATCCCTTCCCTGCAAACACAGGGTGCCACTCTGAGCATCCTCTTTCCACCCCTCTTCACATACAGGTTGCATGTAGACTCAGAACCAGAATCTTTATTTTTTCTCTTTTCCTCCTACAGAAAGTTCTCTCTCATTCTTGGAAGATTCCTGCCCCGAAGATGCCGTAGTTCAGTTCCAGTGTCAGCTCTGTGGGCTGAGGATTCTTTCCAGTGGTCACAGTCCAGAGTGGGGATAAATCCTCAGGGTGTTTTACAGGCACTTTGTGTGCACAAAGGGAGTTCAGAACTCCTCCTGCTTTTTGGCTGTCTGTCTCATGCTTATATGGAAACTGATGAGTAGCCTTGGGAGTAAATCAGATGTATTTTCTGCAGCACTGTATCCAGGCTTAATCTTAAAACAGCTAAATTGCCATAAATAACACCTTAATTGCAAAAATAAGAGCTGATCAGTTCCTTTTGTCTCCTTAATTTGGAAGAGCATATAAAGTCTTCAGTTCTTTGTAATTTTTTCCTCATTAACTTATTTAGTAGTTTCATTGGGTTTGTTTCTTGGGTTTTATGATTTGTTTAATTCTTTCCCAAGGCTGACAGCACTTAGAAGCTTATTTTACTAGTTTTTATGTTCACTGGCAGTAGCAGTGCAAGGACAAACATGGAGTCTCTGACCCTGGCTAGAGTTAAATGATAATAAATCTTAGAGTGTTGCAACTTCCTGTCCTGTTTAGAAACTGGGTCAGCATTGCTGGCCCTAGTGGCATCCTGGGGACAATCCTGGACTGGAAAGGCTTCTGCCTCCTCCTGTGCCACCCCCATCTCTGGATTTGTCTGCCCTCAGCTACATTCAAGAGAAAGAAATTTTGTTCAGATATGTTGGAGCCCCAGCAGAGCTTAAGGATTTTGTTGCTGGTTGTGGTGACTTGGTGGCAGTCCTGGTCCAGTCTTGCCAAGGTGTGAATAAATAATGATGTGAACTGTCTAGAGCTGATAGGAAGGAGAACAGAGCCTGTGACCCTCAGGCCCATCCTCTGCTGCTCTCCAGGCTGGCAGGACAACCCTATTTGCTTTAACAATGCTTCAGCCAAGGTCCCACCAATCACGGCACAAATCTTAGTGGGTAGGAATTGCTGGGTGTTGATCCACACTCTGAAAGGCTGGAGCCTTCCCCCAGTTCCAGCCTGGTAAATAATGCATGATCTCTCTCATATGCTTACGCAACCCCTACCACGATAAATACCAACTGAGGGAAATGAAAGTGGAAAGAAACATTATCTTTCTCCGTAATGCAACCATTTACAATCTGCATTACGATCCTTCTGCTGTGCAGAGTGAGAAGCAGTCAGGGGGATGTTTCTATTAGCAGACCAGAATGCAACAAATCACAGGCTGTAACTTTCCAGTGCCACAGAAAAGCAGCTTAAAACCATATAAAGGAAAGAAAATAAAAATAATATACAGGGATTATTTCCTTTTTTGTTCGCTCCAAAGCCAAATACTTATTTCCAGGTGCCTGAGATTAAGATATTTAGGAACTTTTTTTTTTTTTAAATGCACGTCAATAAAACTTAACACTAGACACCTAACTTGGGGATCTTGCCTTTGGTTCTTAAATACGGGACAGGATGCCTGAAGAAATTGGCTCGAGTGCAGAGAAATCTTGAGAATGTTTTGTTTCAGAAAAGCTTGTGTGTTTTTTTTTAAACTAATATCAACCATTAGGTTTCTCAGGACATGTTTGCACCTGGTGAAGGAGGAGCACTTAGGAAGTTTCCAGAGAAGTCTGAGGTAGTGGGGCTGGAACTGAATGATCTTCAGGTCCCTTCCAACCCAAACCATTCTATGATTCTATAAAAGAAGCTTGTGTGCATTTGGTCAGTGCTCCATCCTGGTCCTTTGCTCCTCTCGAGGCTGGGAGGGGCATTGTGATTCGTCAAGGCATTGGATGGGTAATAAGGACCACACACCTCCCACCATCCCAGTGAGCTTTGCCACTGCTCCAGAATGTAGAGAAAAGACTCTGGCTGTTACCTGAATGGTGGGAGCACCTTGACCTCCCTGCCCTGCCTTCACTGGTCCAGCATCATGGGCAACTCCTGCAGCTTCTGGGGGTTTCACAGGGCAAGGAACTTCACCCTTTGAAAAGGTTGTGTGTGGTCATGCATGGATTCCATATGTCCTGACAAAAATTGTAATTTTCTCTGACCAGTCACCTTCTTGGTGTGTTCAGAGGGCAAATCATAGTTGATAGAGTTTCATACATCCAGGAGTATGTGGGTGGGCATCCAGTGACAGTCCCAGGGAGGCAGCTTCTGTACATCCACATGTGTACAACACAAGCAGGAGGTGGTTCTGGAAGTAAAAGCAAAAGGTTTAATTGTAGAGAAAGGCTGTCTTTGGTTCCTCCTTTGTGCTTGAACTGAGCTCTAGTCAAACAGCACTGGCTTGTCAGCTGAGCTGGAGCAAAAGGGGCCGTGGATGCTGTGCTTGGCTCTGCAGCAGGCCAGCTTTGGGCAGGAGAAAATCTTCACCCAGGTCAGGGGTGTCAGCTCAGTCCTCAGATGGACACTGTGGTGTTACTCTGAGGACAGCATTAGTCCTGTCCCTGCAGCATAAGGACTCTCGCTGGGCTGTTTCTTGCCCAGCCTGTTTCTCTCTTGGACAGGGAGGCACATCCAAGGACAGGTACATGCAGTAACAAGGCTGTGTGCTGTTCACAAGGTCTGTATTCCTAGCATTCAATACCAATTATTTGGGGTTGAATTTTAATTAAGAAAAGAAAGGATGAAGGATCACAACTCACTACAAAGTTTCAGTATTGAAAATAGTTTGCCCCTGGTGTTAGCAGCTCCTCAGCAACCTGCAATATGAATAAAAGGCAGTATTGGTCTCATCCTGAATAGATTTTCTGGGGATCAGAAGTGGATTTGGGGAGGCTGTGGAAAATTGTGCTTTTCATCTCCTGCCTATTTATGTCTCTTCTCAAAAGGATTAAAAGGAATCTTTCTCCAGGCTGCTGCACAAAACACACCCCACCTGTGAGTATAACCCTCCTCCTGGCTGTTCCACTGGTATGCTGCAAAACCTCCTATTTAACTGTAATGTTAACTTCATCGTAGGGAATTCAGATCAGTAGTGGCTGGAGGTTCCCATGATCTCTTGAAAAAATGTTTCTGCTCTCAGGTAGAAATCCTTTGGCATTTCCTTCCTTCTCTCTGCATTAAATTTGCCAGCATCAGGTACTTGGGATGAACCAAGGATTGTTTGTGATGCTTCACAGATCATCACAGGCTTCTTTTATTACCAGAATCTGGTTATTTATGGCTTCTTGCTGGTACATTTCACCCGTCTGGTGTCAGGAATTTTTCCTCCTCTCTTCATGACCCCCGGGCAGGGTCTGTCAGTGGTGGGCAGCTGTGGCTGTGTTTGCCAGGCAGCAGGTGACAGGCTGGGGAGATGGGGTTCCTCTTTATTCTCCTGTTATTGATTTTAGCTCTGTTTCTCTTAAGGTTGATATTAATTGTAAGTTCTGAGAGGAGTCAACACCAAGCAATAAGGTGAGTAATTAAACCTGGGTGATCCCCTAGACATACAGATGAAAGGTTTTTTTTTTACAGACAAGGAGTGTTCCTTCCTCCTGCATGCATGCAAAACCTGGATATCTCTGGTCATGTTCTGTGCAACAAGATGCCTATTTTGCAATACCTTAGTTTTCAAACTCCTCCTTAATTTGAAAAACAGACTTGGTAATACTTCCTTACCTTCAGGGACCCAGAGGATTATTCAGTAAGGATGGCAAGGTGCTCTGATGTGGCTAAAAATTAAAAAAAAAAACCCCAAACAAAAGAAACCCCACCCAAAATAAAACTCCCAAAAACCCAACCAAAAACCCAAAAGACTGAAAAACCATCTAAAAGAGGGTGGGAAATGGAGCTGAACCCTAGGGGTGATGAAACTGAAATCTTATTAAGGTTTCTGACACTCTCTGGAAAGTTAAACTACTGAAGTATCAGTCCCTCAGTGTGGCTGGCTATTGCTTTAATAGATTTCTGTCTGTGACTGTGAAAAAATTAAAGGGAAATTGAACACAGTGTTCCCCAGTAGGCCAGGGGATTGGGGAGTTTAATTGCTTATTGCTGCTTGATAAAGAACAACAGTTTTGTGTTTTCTAATCCGTCATTCAGAACAGTCTGACTCAAGAAATCACATTGTTTGTTTTTAACCCCAGGGTCTTTTTGGTTAGAAACCTTCTCTAAAACAGACAGAGCGCCTCCGAAAATAGGGCCTGCCCATAGCAGGGGGTGGTCTGTCCTCAACAGAGACAAGGTTTCCATTAGCTGAAATCTTGTTTTTGTCCCAAACTGAAGTAAATTATGTCTAGAATAGCAGAACAAGAACTTTGTTTCAGTATCTTTTTATGAAATCCTTAATTGAATGGCAACCTTTTCCTATTTTTCTGCTTTCTAAAAACACCTGCAGATGTACAAGGAAAGGGTAAATTCATCATTTTTATTACTACAGAATTCAGCTGATCCATTCCAACTGAATTCATCTGATCATTGAGCTGATCTGAAGGATTTGTGCTGTTCACTGAAGATATTCACCCAAAAAAGGAGACAAAAGGCTCTTAGACTTGCGCATCAGGTTTCTGTGTCTGTTTATTCCTTGATCTGTGGTAGAGTCTGAATCCCAGAGGATTTGAAACATATTGTCAGCACTTTCTATTTCAGATATATTTTATTATAGAAGTGACAATGCAATGACCCAGCCTGAGCAGACCCAGCCTTGAATCAGATGAAATATTTCTGGAGATCCAGATTTCTCAGTGTATCAACAAACTTAGAGCACCCTCTCCTTGTTTCTGTGAGAGGCTGCTGGTCAGACCTTTGGGGAGAGTCAGAAGAAAAGAAAGCTCAGCTGCCAGGAGAGATGGAAAATGAGCTCTGTGAGTGGGAAACCCAGCTGACAATACCTACAGGAGGGATCCCATCCTTACTCATCCCTGTGGTTGGCACAGCTCTGCGTCCCCTTCCCCAGCTCTGACAGCTCCGTGCCTTGGGCTCTCCTTGCCTGAGCCTGTAATTATCAGTAATCAAGGCAAGGTGCCTGCCCACGCTGTCAGAGGGGATGGGGGTGCAGTGTGCTGGAGCTGCCTGTGCCTTGGGGAGCCTTGGAGAAATGCTCCGTGGCAGGGCCATGGCTCACCCAGGACCGTGTGCTGCCCTGGTCCTCACTGCCACCCCCAGGAAAGCTGGAAAATGCCCTTGGCAAAGATGGCCTGGAACTTGTGCTCATTGAATGTACCTGGAAATAAAATCTATCAGGGTGTGACAAGGGTTATTTTAATAACCTAAAATCTTATTGCTTCTGGCACATCTGCTCTTTCATGGAGCAAGAAAATTCGTTTTAATTTCATTGCCATAATTTCATGGAAATAAATTTGAAAAATTCCAACTCCTCTCTCAGTTAGAAAAACAGTATTTTCTTTTTTCGTGCCTGTAGCAGTGCGCATAAAACTGCATGAAATATAAAGCAGATAGAAATACTTCCAACTATTTACCCCCATTAGTAAAGTAAAAACTTCACCTGGTTTTTAACTTTGCAGAGGAAAGGAATGTTAGCAAGAGATGGTTCTTTTGCGGTGATGGAAGATGATGATGATGTTACTCAGTCATGTTCCTTGCCTAGATAGAGGCAAATATGTTCCTGTTGTATTTTAATTAGTTCTAAACCTATGCAGGTGAGGAGTACAGTACAGTATTGTTATTAAAATTCATGTTTTATAATCAGAACAGTTAGTACAGTGTCTGAGAACAGCAAACTAAAGAGCTTTTAACTTTGGTTAATAGTGGAATTATCTAACTCTTG
Organism: Petroica traversi; assembly: GCA_025920805.1. Taxonomy (NCBI): domain Eukaryota; kingdom Metazoa; phylum Chordata; class Aves; order Passeriformes; family Petroicidae; genus Petroica; species Petroica traversi. Next base: position 8,718,480 of record JAHLSL010000025.1, on the reverse strand, counting down.
CTATCATTTAACCCATGCTAAATTTTTAAGTAGAGAGAAAGGTTGTGATCATAAAGTGAAATTGTTGCATTAAGATCATAAGGAGAAAAGCTGTGATCCTTCTCAAAGGCTACATCAGGCCAGCCATTAATTATGAATTCTCATTAATTATAATGGATTTTCTGCCACAAAATCCTTGAACAGAACTTCAGTAGGGCAGCAGTGACAAATGTAGGAGGATTGCCCCTTTTAGAAGGCTGAGGGTTTCTCTCTTGTGGCATCCATACTGAAACTGAATAAAAATGACTAATGAAGTTAAGAACCTCATTCTTTAGAAGATCAAAGTCATAAAATTCTGTTAATTCCCTTTGAGACAAAACTATCAATTATAGCAAAGAGATTTTTCCCTGTAACTTTTTGTTGCATTTTAAAACTCCCTAATTGTTCCCCAAGACCATCTTCCTTTGTATTTTGCCACGAACTTATTTCCTGAAGTGTCAGGAATCTAAAAAAACTTATCTCTAGGATAAAATATCATACATTCTTAACAAATATTCTTCTTAAAACAGAAGTAACACCCTATTCCTCTTCAGGATGACCCAGCACAGGCTGTTTGATTATCAGAGAGCTCTGCTGGCACTCAGCTACACAAGATCCATGTTCCTAGGAAAGGGGACATAAATTTGGTATTTTTGTTTAGTGTTTATACTTCTCATTTTCTCCTCTCTGAGCTGTTTCTGTCTTCTCTTTTTGGGGTTCAGGAGTCTTTCCTGAATTTTTGTAGCGTAAATGTCAGCTGAACTTCTTCAGATAACACCCCAAGTGTATTTTTGAATCCTCATTCAGTTTCAGGGAATCCTGGAAGGTCGGGAGGATCAGAGATGTTTAAGTACATGGTCACAACTCAACTAAATTTGGCTTTAGTTTTTATCTCTCTTTAACTGCAGTTTTTAACGCCTTCAGTGCCAGGTTGTTCCTAGAGCTGCTGCCATCATTTTCTACTGTCTAGTGTTGCATTTGGCAGAAATATCCCAGATCTGTGTGGTCCCCACTCAGTAGCCTGCGGGTGCTCATCTCCTCAGTTACTGACAAATTTCTACAGAAGTATTTCTTTCCTTTGATATTTTAGAAAAAAAGTCGTAGGATGAAAATCTTGCATCAATATTTTCAATGATTATTTAGAGAACTAAGTGTTTGGACATGCCTGAAAATACTGCCAGGCACCTATTTGCATGTGTAGGTGCCTAAATATCTGAGAAAAACAACCATCTGGTGTCTCTGGATTTGGATCCTCAGAAAATATGTAGGCTACTCAAACAAAGAGACTTCAGGCACATTTCTTTTGATGATTTTCTCAACTCTTAATGTTTCTCTCTCTAATGTGCAGAGTTAGAATACACAAAAGACTTTGAAAGGCTCTGATGCCTTTGTACTGTCTGTATGTGTTTTACAGATAACATTATGGAAAAACTAGCAGGAAAAACCATATATTTCATACAAGTATTCTATTATACTCTCCAATTTCAGCATCCCTTAGAACTCTTACTTTATAAAAAAGATAATTGCCTACCTAGTGCCCTGATAGCCTTGCCAATTATTTCCAAGTCAATTAATTTCTGAAATAATTTGGAGTTAATTCAAATTGCTTCTCCTCCTCCTCTTCCATCCCGTTCAAGCAGAATTTCAGATTTCATATTTTAGTTTCTGTAGAACTCCTGGGTTGTCTAAAAGAGAAGATTTGGCCTCAAAATTCCAGAACCCGAAGAATATAAACCATTTTGCTGCTAGAAATGAGCCCTATTTGTTGCACACCTTAATCTGGAACAGAAACATTAGCACTTAAATGCAGAATATTTTCTGATCTGTACATAGTGTCACTGCTGGAAAGCAGTACAAAATCCTGTAATTCTGAGCAGAAGACCAAATTTTGACAGATTTGGGTGGAAGTTCTTGTTGGCATCAAGGTAACTCCCAGTGGGTAACTGCCAGCAGAGTTTTGGAGGTTTTTATGTTTGGTCACAGGGTTAAATAGACACTGAGACACTTGGGTTAAAAAAACCCCACTCCTAAATATAGGAATTGTTCCAGCTTCCACAAGGCAAAACCTGGGGCAGGGAATTAGTAAAATTATATTAATTTCAATGCTGATTCTTCAAATACAGGGCAACGTCTTGATTTTGAACCTGTTACATGACTTTCTTCCCTCAGTGTTGACAGTATTTAATGCCGAAGTTAATGAGATACTCATTGATGCTGGGACAATTCCCTGACTTGCACACTGTCAATCAGGTAGAAATCCAAATGTTCACCCACTCTCTAAACCATTTTATGTCTCTGACTCCATCAGAACCACATGACACATCCACATGTGGATCATGTGGAATAAAATCAGATATTCTTTCCTTTTCACTCTGATGGAAAAGAAAGCACCCCACGATTCTCAACTGTATAATAGTTTCCTATAAAATAAATTACTTTATCTGTCTTAATACTGTCACACTTCTGTTCTGCAGTGATCTACTTCTTCCATCTGTGTGCATAACTGTAATCTTTTCTACACCTACTCTATGTATGCTCAAGTGTCAAAATCCAGCCTCAATCATTCCTGTCATCAGTCTCTTGTTTCTGATGGGATAGTGGGTAAAGCATCACTGCCTCTCAGTGCTTTGGGAAATTTCTGGGCCCACTTTGCAGAGTTTACATGAGCTATCAGAAATACAGTGTGACTGAGTTTTTCTTTGGTTTTTGTCACCTGAAATTTTCCACTTATGGAAAGACAGGGTATTTTCATTGCTGTATGTGTCTTGTTTCCATCATGACTGAAGCTGCAGTGAAGCATAATTTCAGGTGATATCCACATTACCCAAAGCCTATGAAAGTTGACTTGCTGTTTCTTATTGAGTAATTCTGTGTGACTCATCCTTTGTTCTCTGATACAATTTTTTTTCACTTGTTTGCAGAATATTGTTCACCAATTGAGCTTACATACTCAAATCACCATCTCTTCTGGTGAGGCAGCGCAATCACTTTCCTCTTTCACAAAGCCCTTGTAAGAGAATGAGGTGACCCATAAGTTACCACCATCTTGTTTGCCTTAAAATACAGATTTTGCTTGGCTAAACAAAACAACTGCAGGAAAAATAGAAACCCTCCTGGAATCTGTGCATCTTCATAGCTTGACCTGACAATGTGCCACTCCTGCTAAGCCATGACCTACTTTGCTCACAAAATGCTCTCATTACCTTCCCCCAAACAGGAGGCTGCAGGAGCCTCAGGAATTCTGAACCTTGGGGTGCAAAATGTCAATCACTGACAGCCCTGCCATGGTGGATTTCCTTGTGAATCTCTGTGTCAGGGGCTGTGCTGCTTATTGTGTCTCATGTAAATAAAATAACCCCTCTTCTCTTGCAGCTGTTTGTATCATTTCCTGTCTCTGCTCCAGATTCCAGGCTGCCCTCAGCATCCACTCCTCAAAATCACAGCTGGATAAATTTTGTCATCTCATGAAAGATTTCGATACTTTTTTGGACTGATTTATTTATCAGCCAAATTAAAATGCTTTGCTCTGGTAGTTCAAAACTTTCTTTTTTTTTTTTTTTTTTTTCCTATTTCTTTTCCTTTCTTGTTAATGGAAAGAAATCCTTTTGAATCCTTTTTCTCTACCCAAGCTACTGTGTGCATCAAAACTTGGTAGGATGCCTGCCTATGGAGAAACAGGAGGCAAGAGTTTAAGCATCAACAGCTGTGGGAATGACCTACGACATATGGGACATTTGGTAATTATCTAGTAATTATCTAGTCTGTATTATGTAAGACAAAATCATGCAGTTCTTCTAAAACTTGAAAGTAGAGAGAAGGAAAATGATGGCAAACGACTGATTGCAAAGATAGAGATTCTTTGCTGTACATTCATATTGTTTGGATCTTTAAAAAATGCCTAACATTTGCTTGTTGAATTCAAATTTGTTACAGAGCAAAAGCTCGGCTTTGAAGGATGTTTATTGATAAAAGAGATGTTTGAATCATAAATATCCACAGCTGAGAATGATTTACAAATGTATGACTGCAGGGACTGGCTGTAAAAGAAAGATTTTGCTGGGATTTCTCTGCTCCAGTTGGAGTAGGGGAAATTTCTGATGCATGTCAGAAGACAGAAGGGTAAGCTGTGGACTTTCAAAACCTTCCCACCCCCAGTGCGTGGTATTTGATGTCCAAATGAGGCAGGCATTTATACTTCCAGAGGGTGAAGTCATCAGAGCAGAACCAACTTAGAGCAGGGAGAACTGTGAAGTTATGTGCTGAACAGATCTCAGTAACAAAAAATTAAATCAGTCTGTCCTACCAGTTATGGATGTTGAGTTGGACACTACAGAGAAAGATTCTATGTTGGGAAGACTATCCACTCCTGGGATTTCTACAGGAAAATTTTCCCCCCAAAATTATTCAGTGTTTTCAAGCCTAGCAACATATTGGAAAAGCAGCTCACAAGCACAGTGTTCAGGGACCCCAAATGAATTTACAAACTTTCTCTGGGAACTGGTCCAGTATGCAATTTCCTTCCTGACACTGGAACTTGAGAGACATTAAGGAGTCTAACTGCACATTTATCAGCTTGAAATTTGGATACCGCTATACTGTTGGGAAGTAGAAGTGTTTTATAAAAAATATGCACTGTTATTTTTGAAAATACATGTCTTTGTAACTAAGATGTGTACAGAAATGGCAGAGTGAAGGCCAAAGTATTTAGAGATCCTGTAGTTTGACATTACAGCTCAAGCAATGAGTCCTGGAGAATTCTGTTCCAGTAAGGCATAACTTTTCATGTTTTAAATGCTCAGAAGTTGCCATTTGCAGTAGTTCTCAAACTCTTTACTTTGTACTTAAAAATTCATTTGGTATTGTGTTTTGCCTGCTTATGGTATTGCTGTACTTGGATTTACAGAACCTACCCTTGCATATAGAAAGAAGCTGTTTGTGCTGTATCTTGTAGGAATAAAGGCTGTAATCTCTGTACTTGGGTTAATACATCTTTTATTATTCACAGCTCCAGACATTCTCCTGGTGAAGCTCAGTAGCCGTACTTTCTGAAAGCAATGCCTGAAACAAGGATGAAAATTGTGCTCTGAGTTATGAGAAACACACACCGACCAGCACTGCCCTTCCTCAAGAAACTCCCAAACAGCTGTTGAAGCTTTGCTGCGCTGTCCCTCTACCCTGTGCCACACACTGTGTTCAGAGAACTTTACAAGAAATAAGTGACATTTAGTAAATAACTCCTCTCTGAGCTTGCAGGAGCCTCAGCATCTTCCATGGCAGCAGAGCCAAAAGGTGCTGTTATTACCAGTAAAAAATCTGCTGTGATGCAAAAATAAAAGAAGAGGAGGACACTGGTTTATAGCTGAAATCACAGTTGCTGATGGAGGACATTTATTAAAAGTGGCTCAGACACTGCTTGCCCTCCTCATTTTGAGTTGTCTCTTACTCTGCAGCAGAGTTCATTGATTTCATCATGGCTACTCACACTCCTAAGCACAAACAGTTCTAAGTGAGGGTGAGAAAATTGTACCGTAATCCCTACACCGTGTCTCAGACTTCTTTGTCCATCCCCCAAAATTTTTATGCCATCAGAGTAAAAAAATTATCTGCATCAAAAATTTTCATTTTAGATAAAAGATTTAAGTTGCTGTTTAAAAAAATAAGTGACACTACCTCTCAAAATGCTGCAGATTCACTTTTCAGGTATCCAATTTTTATTCTATTGGATTTTTTGACATGTCATTATGTAAAATATCTCATAGCAAGCTCTACCCATTTACACCTTCCAGAAGACAGCGACTTCAGGAGTTAATGTGGGATTATTTTTAGCATATATTCAAGTTTATTCATGCTGAAAGGTAGTACTTATCTTTTGTAATTTTAGAGTAGTTATTTGAATAAAAACATGAGTATAGTTCTATTTTAACTGTCATGTGACATCTGGGAACTGGTTCAAACCTCTCTCTCGGAGAGATGGAAATCTCAGCAGTTTTTCTTTCCAACATCTCAGTGGTACACACAATACCTGTGCATGTGTTGAGACCTATGTCTGTAAATAATATGAGTAACAAAATATGAGTAATCTTCTATACACTGAGAGAACATTATACCAGAAACAATGAAAGCATCTGTGGACCACAGAAAGTGCAATTTTCTGTGTTCTTTGTAGGAAAAGCTTGAAGTTAAATTACCCCTTTGAGTACAAATTTCATGTTAAGCTGTCACTAGAGACGCTGTTAGATAAAAATCTGTGGCTCAGTATTTTCCCTCGAGCTGGGTAAATATTTCTGTTAGCCAGCTGAGCCCTTCTTCAAGTTCAGAGATGATCTGTGCAGAGGTTGCAAGTTTCTCATGTTTTGGGGTCACTCTTTACATGTCTTATGCTGTTTCTACTCTCTAATGGAATAGTGGAAAACAAGGAGTCTGCAAATTTAGTGTGTAATTTTGGTGGAAGGAGTTGAACTGTTTGTCCGAGAGGATTTGGCTGGGGCAGGCTAATACAAGACAACAGCAGGAGGACAGCAAAATTTCGCAAAATTTTATTTGTTTCAAGTTTGATTTACAGGAAGAGGAATATAAATCTCTTACTTAGAGTTGATCGTGGGTCTGACACTGGGAAAAGCTTTGCTGTAAAAATAATAATTAAGTCACAGTGATAAGGAGGCTGTAGTTACTCAATGCTAAGTGATCTTTTTGCCTTTGCAGGCAATGCATGATTGTACATTTTAATATTCAAGATAATTTGGGTTGCTCCTGCATTGGGGCTTGCATTGACAGGTCTGTGCTATATCATCCTGCAGAAGGAAATATACCACTGTTCACAGAATAGTGCCCTTCACAGTTTCTTTCACAAGCTAACATGCCATAAAAGTATTTGTGACATTGGGTCCACTGACAGTGATGTTCGAAGAGCCATTTTATGATGTATTTCTTCTATTAATCTATATTTATATTTAGTGCATTTTGAAAGCATTTTGCAGCTCTGGGTCCCAGTGAACCAGCCCTGAATGTGCCGTTTCCCTCGATGATGAACTCTGAACCCTCAGGCAGCATTTGGCAGTTGCTGTCACATAGCTCTGTCCATCAGTGGCGAGCAGATCCGTGGCAGTGCTTCATGATGTGACCAATTCACAGGAACAAGAGAGTGTGCTCTGCTTTCTCCTCACAGTAGCAGAGAAGTACAACAGGGCCTTTACTGTAGGATCCCACTGTCTTCTTAGACCACGAGCTGTGTGTAGGGTAGGGGTTGGCACAGCAGAACTGTTCTCTGACAGGGGATGTTGGACCCCAGCTCTGCCCAGCTCCTTCCCAAGGGCTGTACCAACCTCCTGCTGTGATCCCAACCCCAACACGTGCCTTGAGGTCTTCTCAGCATCTGGTCTGACCCCCAACATATGATGGGCAGAGTGGATGACTCCTTCAGCTCCCTTAATTTCAGCTGGTTGAACCCACTGCTGGCCGCAGCTTTGGTGGCAGGGTGGAGAGGAGATAATAATTTTGTTCATATATGAGCTGCTAATTTTCACACCAAGTGTGCGTATCTTCTCCTAATCCTTTGCCTGAATGGAATATTTCTATCACGTGTTATTGGAACTAATTCCAGAAGATGGTAAGGAGGTCCCGAGCTGAGTGATCTATTGTAATTCACTGACAAAAGACTCAGCAACCTACATGGATACATAAAGAACTGATGTAAATCCTCTTTGTCTCAGTTACAAGTCTTTTCTCTTGAGTTTGGAATTTCTTAGTGAGAAGAAGCTCCAAATGATGTTCCCTCCCTCTTAACACTGCTGCTGCATAAGAAATAAACTTCAGTAAAAGAGTTATGTAAATAAAGGAGTCATTTTGCATGGATCCTGTCAGCTTTGTTACCATTTCTGATCAAATTGGTCTAGTGGGAGGTGTCCCTGCCCATGGCAGAGGTTTGGAACAGGATGATCTGTAAGATCTCTTCTAACCCAAACCATTCTATGATTCTGTGTTCTTTAACACTCCTCTGATCTATGTCTCATTTGGAGAGTGGCCACTTGGGCAGGTTGTAACCTGGGAATGTCAGTATCCAGCCCACCAAATTTGGTAGAGATGTGATTTGCCAAGGAACCTTGGGCAAACAGAAGAAACACCTCTGTCCCCAGCTGCCTCATCCCAGCTGCCAAGTCAGGACAAGCACTCCCCTGGTTATGGAGAGAAAGCAGACTGTATTTCTCAAGCGGCCTTGGAAATGCCACAGGTACAATACGTTTGTGGAGTCTAATAATTCTTTGATGTGAGAAACAGTTGTTTTGTATTGTGTCTGTCTTCCTTGGGAAGGTGGCAGTACAATCCTTCCTGCCTCTTCAGTGTCCAAAAATGCCCTTTCATCCTCAGACTTAAAGCATAAACAAAAGGGTCCATCACTGGTCCACCCTCACCCCAGTGGTTTGTATGTACCAAGAGCCAGAGAAACACCCCAGTTATTTGAAGAGCTGCACTTCTGATCCCTCCTCAAGGGCATTTCTTCTCCTGTCCAGCCACCCCTCCCCAGCACCTACCAGTGCCCTTGCAGGGAGGCCAGCAGTCCTGCTGGACCCACTGTGGCTGCCATTTCATCCCAGCAAGAACAGCAGAGCTCAACAACAGCCAGAACATTATTTCTTTACCTACAGAACTTCCCCATTTTGTTAGTCTGTTAATTTTATTAGTAATTGACAAATTGAGGCAATCTCTTCTCTTTCCACCTGCATCCTTCGTTTCCCTCCAGGGCTACGTCACTGCTCCTGCATCACTACTGACAGAAATTGCTCTGCTCCTATTGCTGGTCTCTGCATTCACCTTTTCTACATTTCTGAAGAAGAGTTTTGGGTGGAATTGCCTAAATCTGGAGAAACATCCCCATGAATCAGACCCATTAGTTCCCTGATGTTTTATTCTTTTGTTTGACTTCTCTTTAAATACATTTAGTGGGAAGTGACATGGTGAGACAGATCCAAAAAGCCAGTATTGACATGTCCCCAGGGGAAGCCCTGCTGCAGCATGTGACTTACACATACTGGGCCCTGCCAGCCCCTCCACTCCTTGCTGCTGACAATTTTAAGTCTGTAAGTAGTGAAAGCAAGGCAGGAGCTTGTCCCTGACTCTGTTACAAAAGTCTTAATACAAAAATTCATCCCGAGTGGGCTCCAAGCACAGGGCAATTAGCAGGAGCTGCTGGCAGCTGGTGGATGGCAGCTCTGGGGCTTTGGAGACCTGTGTTACACATTGCTTTGGTTTTTAGCTTCAAGAAAGCAAGAGAACCTCCCTACATCTGCTTTTGCAGTGAAAATTATAGGAAGCTCCTGGCAGTGCCAGGGTGTTTCTAAATTGATTCTTACTCCCTCTGCCTTCTTGTGTGAAATAAATTGGTATAATTTGTTTTTGAATTAACATAAGGTGGCTTTAGAGATAGAAAAAGGTCTTTGCCAGGATTAATCCATTTACAGCTTGTGAGCAAATTATTTAATTAGAGGGAAATATTTATACTAAGTGCATGTGAAAACTTCAGCCAGGATCTTATTCCAAGCTATGTGGCAAGCCTGAGGAGCCCAGAGTGAGCTGGTACAGGATGAAGGACTATGATGGGTGATGGTTCAGATCCTTCCTTGGACGTTTTCACTCCAGATGAGATCTGGTGTCTGGTATATGTGACACAGCTCCATATTTCAAAGGTCAGGATGAAGAGTGATTTTTATCCATCTTTCTGGCAGTATCTGTGCTGCTGTGCAGGAATGACCTGTGAGGCTGGGCTGGGGACCAGGCTCTGTGTGTTGTTTTTCCAAGGATGGGCAGAGCCCATCAAGGGACAGACCTGGCTGGAAGAAGCAGGGGCTTGGTGGTTTGCTCTGGCCTCAGTGGCTTCCAGTCTGGTTTCTGAGGGACCCTTGGAGCCTTGGGCCATACTGGGAGGTGGAGGGGGCTGGTCCCAGTACCCTGGGACACCCCAGCTCCAGCCTCATCCCATCCCCTCTGGCCTCTGGCTGCATGAGAGAGGACGCAGTGGGATAGGGGAGGAAGGACCAAAGCAGCAAAGCACATCTGCAGTGATTTTGCAGATAGTGTCTCTTCTTACTTCTACAAAAGGCCCAAACACCTGAGAAGTTTTAGGGAAAATAGAGCTGTTCTCTTTATTCACTTGCATCTTTGGTAAACTAAGAAAATTGGGGGGAAAAGTTAGCTCTGTCTATTTTTTAATCTCTGTATCTGGCTTTATTTATACAATCCATCAGGAAGTATCTCATCAACAACATTATTTAAGTTGAAATAGGAGACTCACTATTAGTCTTAAAAATTCATAAAGTAAACAAGTTTTGGCATTTAATTTGTTGTAGCCAGTGAAAGAATAAATTACCGAGCAAACATTATGCAGAAAATATTTAAGCAAAGAAGAAATCAGTGTTCTTTATATGGGAACTTAAACCAGAACCATATATTTTGCGTGCTCTGTTTATTTTTGTGTTGGGTAAGATGGAGTGTGCAGTTTGTATTGTTTGCTTAGGGAATAATTTAAGCATGGCTAAGAAAGGAGCATCTGTCGAACAACTCTTTGGTTAGTAAACAGTGTAAGATATCTTTTATTAAACATAGCCTAGCCCTCCCCCCTTTCAGGGATGGATGAGAACAGTAGGCCCATGAATTATCTCCAGCAGAAGGACCAGGCTGAGCAGAGCGGGAAGAAATGGCTGCTTTGTTTCAGAGGTATGCAGGCATCAGAATCATTTGTGCTGCAAAGAAAAGGAATGAGGGGTAGAGCCAACACAGCTGGGCTCCAGAAAAAGTAATGAATGTCAAATAAGTAAAGGGCTGAGGTACCACCCTCCAAAAGAAAGCAGAAGTGGAAATGGGCTGGTGGACATTAGGTTTTCCATTAGTTTAGCCGGGCTCATAATTGCACTGAGCTGATTTTGGTACAAAAAGGACAATCGTGTCTTGTTTAGAGATCTGCTGTGGACCTCTACTTGCTGAAATCCATGAATGGCCGATGCAGACAGAGGCCATGCAGGACAAGGTATTCCTCTGGGGGAAACACATGGACAAAATTCAGGAAACAGCTGGGTGTGGTATCAAAGGGCAGTTTGGGGTGTTGGGATGTCACCCTCTTCATCAGACACTGCTTGGAATTGCCTGACTCCAGTGCTGCCTCCTCCTGCCCTGGCCTTCTGCACTGGCTGTTGTGCCAGAAAACACCCTGGCCTCAGTATCTGTGACAAATCAAACTTTGTGGTTATGATTTTAAAAGCATCTTCTTTAAAACTTATGAACTGTTGAGAAATTCTATTATGAAGAACAGGTAAGACTGAAGGAGGTAAACACACTGCTCTTATTATTTACTTCTGTTTAAATGTCAATAGCTTTTAAAAAATGTAATAATGAAAAACACACTCATATAAGTGTTATTCAAAGAACGCATGGTATAAACCATGGAATTTTCGCTATCTTTCCCTGCTTTTCTTTCCCATCCCCTTTCCCATACACCTGCGTTTCTCACCTGCTTCTGACCTGCAGACATGAGCTCCCAGGGTGAGCTGGGGCTCTTGGCTTTGCTGCCCTGCAAATAATGAGAAGACACAGTCTTTATACAGTCTTCCAAGTTCAGGTATAAAGTAATTAATATGTTCTTCATTTGGTCTAATGGGAGCTGTGGTACAAACAAGAGACATGAGGCTGGGACTGAGCAGCCTGTGCTGGAATCCCAATATGGAACAACAGATGCTGGAGTTTGTGCTGAGAGATTGGATTCAATTTGCTCTTCTGCACTGAGTGGTACAAAATTGGGAGCTGGTGAGCCAGACCAAAGCCAAGAAGTGGCAGATGGGATGAGAGCAAGATGATTAATAGAAATATACCAAGCAGCCTTGTATTAGCTCCAGCTGTGTGTTTTAAAGTGTGTGATTGTGAGGATCATCTCTGGTTTAGGGGTAAATCTGCTTCTCTGTGGTAGCAGTCCCACTTTGGCCTTCAGAAGCTTGACTGTCCACATTGCCTACCAGTTGGGACGCTGCAGCAGGAAAGCATTAAATGGAGACCCAGACAGGCATAATGATAGAGACAGACTTTTAGATCTGTAAGAAACTGTGAAGACAAGCCTGTTCAATAAAAACTGCCAACAAGGAACCGCAGGGATAGTATCCACTAAATGACATAATTTACCACTCTGCTTTTTATCACTCATTATGCTGTAGATCCTATTATGTGCTACTTAATGTGAATCTGGCCCCTGCTCTGTCAGGCACAACACACAAAAAGAGGGGAAAAAATATTTCTTCCCCAAGGAGTTAATGGTAGAGAGTAAGGAGCATTTCTATGAAAGGTTTTGGTATCACTTCAGTGCTGGAGGTTCTGGAAGACAGTGACAGGTGGACACTCTCAGAGTTCAGAGTCTTATAACAAAAGCAAATGATATGTATGTAAAGTAGAAATTTCAGTTGGATGAGTGCACTGCAAGAAAACCTTGGAGTTTCATTTTGTTGAAGGGAAATTATTCATTTTACTGGCAAACGGATGTTGGAGATTTCATTAGATCTTAGATTTTAGCAGGCTACAAATCTTTACTGTTCTAACTCCTGTGGGATTTGGGCTTTCATTTGGAACCCAACAATTCTTGGTAACCACTCTTGCTTTGATATGGTTGCCGCTTCTAATGAAGAACCCAAAAATTCAGCAAGTGATAAGTGCCAGAAAAGAGAAGAATTCAGGCAAAGTCTTGTAATCCAAAGTGATCTCTTTTTGAACTTCAGGAAGGCTTTATAACCCCACTGCAGTCTAAGGGAGGAGCAGAAGTCAGCAACAAGGATTGGCCAGGAGGAGGCTGTAGTCAGCCCAGCCCAGAAGTACCCACAGGTTGCCTGAATTTAGGATAAACAAGGTAGGAGGGAGTTTTAGGGCATATTGTTGGTTTTAATTAATGACTGGGGGGTTTTTTTGTTTGTTTTGGGGTTTTTGTTTTTTTGTTTGTTTGTTTGTTTTGTTTTTTTTTCCAGAGAGCATAATTTCCAGTTAATAGGGATATATTTGATGATACCAGGGAAGTGAATTTGTGAAGGAATGATTGCTAGCAGATGGCTTGTAGCTACAGAAGGATGCATCCCAAGCCTGAGGTGTCCTTAAATACCCCAAATAACAAAATTATCCTGAGACTGAAGAGAGAAGAGCTTTCTTCTAAATTCCTCCACTGTGGTAAGTGGGATTGGGTGTTCTTTGCAAGGGTGGCAGGGTAAGAGACAAAGCTCAACAAATTTCAGGGTATAAATTAAACTCCACAAAGCCTAGCCAGACTTCTCCCCATGTAAGTGTATGTTTAATTCATACATTTAACTGAACAAATTCAGGAATGTGTAACAGCCCCAGACTAGGCTGCCCTGGACTCTGCTACAAACTCCTGAAAAGAAATCCAAGCCTTAGGCTCTGCCATTTGTATGTTAAAGTGCATTATGGAGTTGACCAATGAATGGGTATGAAAAAGCTGCAAATATTTCAAAGCTGGGGACTTTGATGAGAAATTCACCCCAGCACCCTCCGGCCTGGTCAGAAGAAAACACCTGCTCATGAGAGAGAGGCTGAGGCCAGACTAAATCCCAGTGCTTAGTTTAGTCACAGGGACATTGCTCTGACTCAGTTTCCTCAGTTTAGGCTTAATTTGATTTATTTTGAACAACATACCTTATTCCATAGAATTTGCCATATTTCATTTATTTCCACAATTCCCAATAGCTGCAGAAATTTCTTCCTTTGTTTCACTGCATCTGACAAAGGAAGAGAATTTTCCTCTCAACTGGCAGATTAACCATTATAGTTAGTGAAAAATACTGTTCGACGGGGTTAAGTCATCTCACTTAGATGGCTTTGACTTTGCCATGTCAATTACTAATTTCCATTAAATTCAAAATATGTTTTATGCTGATAAAGCTTCTTAAAGCATTTTCTCTAAAGCTGTATTAAAGAAAGTGAGGCTTACATAAGTCCTTTGGAATAACTAATATGCCGTGACTTTTGCTATAAATATGTGCCAGTTCATTATTTTCACTAAAGTTCACAAGTGGGTAGGTATTGATTACTTTACAGTTAAAAGGGAAAAATCTTGAATTCTTGCACATGGCCTGGATAAGCTTGCAAAGCAATCTGCTGCTTTCAGTCCGGCCAAGTGGGTGATTATTTTCCTGCATTTCCTACCTTCTGTTTCCTCCTGGGTTTTCATATTTCTTATGCTGGACAGTAATTTGCTGCCTGTAAAAGGTGCTTTACTGATAGGATTCAACTATGAAAACTCTCTTGCCAAGTCCAAATAGGTTTTTCTCACCAGAGAAGAATCTTAAAAATGCAAGGATGGGAAGAACTTCACAAAAAATGTGAAGATGGTGTGGGGAGGGAATGTGAGTCCTGGTAACTGGCTGTGCATAGAGCTGCCTCACAGCAAATCCCTCCTCGATGGGATAGACAGGAGTTAATGGATCTATCTGCACCATGCATCTCACACGATTTGCCCAAATTTGTCCTTGTTTTTCTCTGACTTCTCCCTTAAAGCTCCTGCAGTCTCAGGGTGATGTGTTGCTGGTCCAGCATCCACAGCAGGCTGAAAGTTGCTTTGGGATGTTTGTCCACACTGTTGCATATGACTTAATTAGCTGGTCTGCTAATTGATTCCCTGCTCCTCTTGCTAACAGGGCCAATAAAACAAGTGAAGGGTTGTCAGTCTGGTGTGTTTTAGGCACCTTGGAGCAAATGCAGCGTGCCTGGCTGCTAATGAAACTGCTGTCAGCTGAAGGACATCGTGCATGCTGCTCTGGGGACGAGCCATCAGCTCTGGGGCATTTTGGTTTGCTGCTTTGCTTTTTCCCTGTCATTTCCTTACACAGAAACAATTTCCAAGGTCTTGTGCTCTATTATAGAAGTCTATAAAATCATCTTTCTCTGACAAAATGTGCATGGTCTTCTCACATCTTCCATGGTTCAGGAGGTTCAGTCATGCTGGATCTGACCCCCAGTTAATCCTGAAATTTCAGAGTGTGATACATCCTTTGTTTCTGAATAGCAGAAAGGAATTTGCTAATTAGGGGAAAACAAGGTCTCTCACATGGAAAACATTTTAAGAAATCAGAAGTGCCATCCTTCTATGACAAATGGCACTTCGTGATGATAAAATAACATTTCATAGCAGCAGAGGTTATGTGCTGCTGCTATTGCAGAAGTCTGAACTGTGAAGGATATGAAAAACTTCATCTCTGCTTCCAGCTTCATAAGACAGCAAAGCAAAACATGATTCCTTACTTAAAATGAGAGGGGTAGGAAGTGAAGGAAGGTGACTCTCCTATCTCCAGAGGGAAAGATGTCCAAGACCCACCTGGGAAACCTGAAGGAGCAGCTGAGATGATACTGTGCATTGCAGCTTTTTACTCTAATTTCCATCACCACACCTTCCCTCCACTCTGAAATAACCTTCTGGTCACTGGGCCCTGTTCACTGTGGGAACTGGGTTAGGCTAAACTGGGAGATAATTTTAGGAGGGAGAAGGAGGACTTAAGGCAAAAGTTTGTGACACTGATAATTCGCATTCCAGTAATTCCCATCCTGGCTGTTTCGCATTGGTTTCTCAATAAAGGCAAACCCTGGGGATGTGAATTTGATTATCTGAATCAGAAAGCTCCAGATTACCTTAATGTGGTGCTGACTTCATTGGAGTGCTCGTGCAGAAAGGGTGATTAACCACGCAGCCGAGCATGGCCGAAGGCAGCCGAGATTGGATCAGCTCCAGGTGCTTGGTGAAATCCTGGGAAACTGCCTGGTCTGGTTTGAAACGGCACCAGAGCAGACTGGAACAACAGCATTTGCTCTTGATGGATGAGTCCTAATTTATTTCCACTGCAAGAGGTTTTGGTGACAAGGTTGCCCTATAAATAATGTTTAAATTGTAATTTTGTTACATACCCTTCTCTTGTAAGGGGAAATAGAAATGTTGCCACCTTTGATTATTCCAGATATTCAGTCACCCATCCTCATGTCCAACACTATCAGTTATTTTATAATTTGTCTGTATTTTTGTGTAATGTATGGAACTATGTATATATGTATTTATATATATACATATATATATGTGTATGCATATGTATATAGATATGTTTATCAGGAGAAAGGTAATTAATGGAGTGATGCTTGATCTAGCTAAAATCTGCACAGGTCCATCAGAGCAAGAGACAGCCATCACAGCTGTACCTGCTGCAAGGTGACACATGGCACTGCCACTGTGGGACATTGTGCCATCTTCAGGAATGTGTCTTCACAGATTTGCTTCTAAGAGGATTTCCTCTGGCTCACAAGAAATTAGGAGTTGTTTTCTTCCCGACAAGCCATGGACAAGAAGGGACTGAAATCAGACACCAGAGACACCAGTGTGGGGAGGGGAAGGCACAGCCCTGGCTGTGTGTCCCAGTTTCCAGGACAGCAAGGAAGCTCAGTGGCTTCAGACTGTGATCCCTGTCTGAGCCTTTTCCTAGAGATCCTCAAATATTGTTCTGGTTCGATGTGGAGCAGAAGAAACACAGACAGATGGCTTCCTATCCTGACTCCCTGATTTATTCTGATTCTCTTCACTGGTGCACAGGGCAAATTAAAAAGCAGGGCTGCTGCTGACAGATCCAGTGCCACGGGCAGTGCCGTGGCTGCTGCTTCCCAGCACTGTCTGTCATTTGTGTTCTTTTGGTGCTGGTGTTGGGTATGGCTTCATTAATAAGGCACTGACCTTTTCTGAGCAGTTTGTCAGGAGCAGAGGTTTCAGCCTGACAACTGCTGGCTCCCCAATGTTGCCTGGTGCCTGCAAACACAACCTTGGAAATCCTCCTTCCCTGTGAGCGTGTGCCAGAGCAGCTGCAAACTTTTCCCTGTTGGTGCTTGAGAGTGATGGTTTCCCCAGCAAGTAGCTGGGACCTGACAGATGTTTGGTTTAAAGGTTTTATTTTTAATAGAATTTTGGCAGTTGATTTTGAGAGCAGCTCATTGTGAAAAACTTGCTTATATTTTAAAATATTTTTTCTACTAAAGACCCTTGTTCTGCTTCTGTATCCACATTAGGGATGTGTCAGGCAGCAGAAGGCTGGCTGATGTCTCAAATCCAGGCTTTGTGTCTTAAAAAAAAGGAGAAATATTAACATAAAATTGGGATGTAACAAGTGTGTAATTTGAACAAACTTGGGGGGGGAAGGGTATTTGTTTAAGTCTGTTTTCAACACTTTAATAGACAGGTTAGAAACTTCTCTGCCTGTCAGCAGGTTTGCTGCAGCATGATGTGAGCTTGTAGCAGTCCTGCCAAAAGCAGCATCACCTGTTTTACAAGTGGGTGTATTGCAAACACCGTCTGGAAAAACTGTTTTGAGGGGTGTCATTGGAGGTGTTTCAGCCAGGATGACACCTGGGGTAGCACAGGGCATGGTTAGTGACAAAACCAAGCTCGTTTCCTGGGCTCATCCCAGAGATGGCTGCAAGGACCAGCCCAGCCCCCCTGCCCGCAGGGTTGGCCCCATTACCAGTGCTCACACAGCACCTCCCCAGGTCCAGGCTCAGCCAGGCTTGAAGATAAATCTCAAGGGGTCACCTCCCCATGGGGATTTTGGCAGCTGCAGCACACATGAAGCAAGTCTGTCTGCTTTTCCCAGCTGTGTCTCCTCTTGGATCAGATTCAGTCAGTGATTCCTGTTTCCCCATTGCCTCAGAGACAAGCACGATGGGCTGGATGGAGATTTCCTGAGGAACACCATGAAATGGCAGCAACAATTGCTCAGCACCTCCCCGAGAAGCCTACCCACCACTCTGAGGATGTAGAGATGCACGTGGCATGACAAAGATCACCAGTGGGTACGTGACATGGGAATGACAGAAACAAGGCACTCCGGATACCTACCCACCACTGGGAACTTACATTGATGTGCTTATCCAGGCAGAGGGCGAAGCAGTGTCTGACATTTACAGCCATTAGCTCAATTCTCAGTGTAAAATATTACTCAAAAAATTCCCTTCCAAACAATCAAAAAACCTTTTTAGGGAAACCAAGGAATTTCTAAGGGCACGCAGTGATAGGATGAGGGGGAGTGGCTTCAAACAGAAAGGGAATAGGTTTAGGTAAGGTATCAGGAAGAAATTATGGCTTCTGAAGATGGTGAGACCCTGGCACAGAGTCCCCACAGAGTCCCCACAGTGGCTGCTTCATCCCTGGAAGTGTTCAAGGCCAGGTAAGACAGGGCTTGGAGCAACCTGGGATAGTGGGAAGTGTCCCTACCCATGGCACAGGGATTAGAACAAGATGATCTTTCAGGTTCTTTCCAACCCAAACTTCTCTGTGATTCTACAGTTTTGTGAAGTACTGGTACTAAGAGAAGATGCTTGCAAAGGTTAAACAAGTGAATTGTGCTGCCCTAGAGAGTCAAAGGTAATTCAGCTGGGTCATAATTGATTTTTGTCCATGGAAGAAATCTGAGACAGACCCTGACAAGGGTATTCTTTCTCCCCAGACATCAGGGAAGGATTTCTTTCAGTCTCAGGGATTGACTGCACAGGACTCGCAGGACTCAGGGTTTAGGCTTCCTGATTCACTGCAGTTATCTAATGGGAAGACTAACGTGAAAGGTGGGAAGGGTTCTCAATTATCAGTTTATATGTCTTAAAAGTGCATTCCTGCCTCTCTGGAGCACTGCTGCAATGAGACACTCACCAAGAGCAAAGTGCAGAAGTTTTGGTTCAGCAGGTCCCTTCATTGTCAGATTAGAAGCCTGGAAAATCACAGGTTGCAGAAGCAGACTGCCTTAACCTTAACTACAGATGTGCTCCATAATTAGAGTGCTGTTTATGTGCACAGCCAAGTCTGCTGTGGGACACTTTTCTTGGCTGGAATTAATGAAAGAATCCAGCAGCCCCATTGACTGAGCAAATCAGGAGTCAGTTAAGCGCATTCTGTCAGCAGAAGGTGATTTTAATACTAGGCTGTGGTCTATCATTAATTAAAATATGCATCTATTATTTGGTTTTGAGATTTTTTCCAAGAAGGAAAAGACAGTTTGGAATTTTTTTCAGAGGTGATTACTTTGCACAGACTGGGCTGTGCTTGAGACAGGCATGAAGAGGATCTGGGAAAGGAAGACAAGAATGAGGAGGAACAAAAGGTGTTTAAATCAATGTCAGAAATTAGAGAAAGAACAGGCAGGGAGGGAACAGAAAAAGAAGCAGAACAAAACCAAAGAAGACAGACAAAATGTGATTGATTGGGACAGAGGGTGGCAAAAGACAGCTGAGTGACTGGTGGGGGTGACACACAGAGCTGGAGCTGGGGAGATGTGTCTGGAGCATTGTCCCTGGGGCCTCTAAGGACAGGCTGAGGAAGTGTTTGCCAGGCATGGTGTTGGTGTGGTCATTGCTCTCAGAGGTGGATGAGAAGACCCTGGAGGTCTCCTCCAGCTCTGGTTGTGCTCAGGCATCCCATGGCCCCTGTGCCTGCCTCCCCTCACTCAGCAGGACTGCAGGTGGAGGCTTCACAGGTCAGACATTCTCATGGGTCTCTTGCCAGCTCAGAGGTGGCCAGATGCAGGAAAGGCTTGGAGACTCCTGCCTGGCCAACATCATCTCCATCCTGAGCATACACACAGAGCTCAGAGCCAGTTGCAGCATGTTCTGCTGTGGTTATCTGGCAGCAGATCCCAGGTGAGCACATCTTTCCTCTGGGAGCGGGCTAGAAATCCCTGGCCCCTCCATGAAACACGTTCATAAAGCATCTGTGTGTGCAGGGGGTATCAGAGAAGTGCTCTAACCCGAAACCTTCCTCCCTCAGATGCTTCCTTCGCTGAGCAGATGAGCTTTTGTAGTGGCTGCTTGTCCTGCAGGGACCTTGTGTCCTCTCCTGGTCTACAGGAGAGGCAAGCCTGCACTTAGCCATAGTTTCTGCTCTCTGTTTAGTTCCCAGCAGAATAAAGAGCTGCTCTTTTATGGGAGATACGAGGCAGATCTAAGAGCAGGAGGGAAATGTAATAGAGCTTCACATCACCTATGTAGACAAAAAAAAAAAGCAAGCAACTCCCTAAAATCACAGGGTTTTTTTATTGCTTGATGCTACACCTATAGAAATCAGAGGATAATCTACCATTGAAACCAGATTAAATGTTGATATTGTAATTTTGAATTTTATACTGACCAATAATCAAGAGTAGACCATATGCAGAGAGTGCAAGGGCTGTAGGCAGAGAGAACTTTTTTTTAATTGTTCTGGTATTACCAGAAAATTAGGAGGGTTTTTCACCATCCAAGTGCTTGTAAGTAGGAACAGCAGCCTTCAAAATGAAATAGGAATTGAGAACAGTTGTTAAGAACTTTGATGAGGTTGTTAAGAGGATGTGTGTCCCTTAGACCACGATGGGAGGGAAAAATGCAGGTGTAGTTCTGGTAAGCAGTGAGAGCAACATCTCCTCATCAAGGGCTGCATGTCTTGTCTGTTTTTTCTGAAGGTGACTCAGGCTCCTGCAGCCTTTGTGCCTGCTGCTGGCTGGGAGAGACAGGCAAGGAGGGAAAAGGGAAATCAAGGCTCAATCAAGGCTCGACCATGGCCACCACGACAGTTGAGCTAAGCTAGAGGGGGATATTTTAGTTAATGGGATGGGTGTGGATTGTGTGTTGCACCTCTCGGGGGCACAGGCTGCAGCCTGGACAGCGGCCTCCTTCCTGGAGCTGGGCACAAGGTGTCCTAAGAGAGTGCAGGGCTTGGGATGCTCAGGTGGTTGGAAGATTGGAGATCCTGTAGCCAGGTGGGTATTTCAAAGACTCACAACCCCAGAATGGCAGGATATTTTATGCCTCCCAACTTCTACCTGCTCATTCTCATTCCTGAACCCTTTGGGACATCCAAGGCCAGGGAATCCCATGGTTGTGTATGCATCCATAGCACAACTGAGCAAGTTTCCATCATTTTCCGCTGCTGCAGAAAAGTCCTCAGGGATGCCTTGAGAATCTCAGGTGAGTATAGACACAGCCTGAGCTGTGTGGCTCACATGCCATTTGATAAATTCTTAGATAAATTCCATAATGATATTTAACTCCCATGGGGTTTCTAGTCTTTGGTGCTGAAGCTAACGGGCAACAGTGGCAGAGAGTCACCACAATACCAAATGTGAGATCAGAGGTGTGGCACTGCTTATGTGCTCTAAACCCATGACTATTTTCAGAGCATTTGTTGAGATGTCCTATTGCTGGGGGAATGCTTCCCTACCACCTGTAACTATTCCACACCATAGGGAAATCAACATCTGCTTTCCAAACAGTTACAGACACTGCCTGCTTTCAAGAAGGTGTTTATGGAAAGATGCTCAGCACCTCCTATGTGGTTCTCTGCTCCCCTTGAGCAACAGCACCATGCAGGATGAGGCCCCGTGTTGGCATCAATTACTGAGTAAACTGCCTCTTTAGAAATGGGGCATCTGTTTCAACTTGCAACAGCCACTTCTGCACGAGAGAGTGTGTTAGTGCATTTAAACACCTCGTTATTAAATTGAGTTTGTTTGTGGGTTTGGGAAGTTTGGGGTCTATACCATGAGGAAAGGCTGGTACAGGAGAGCAGGTTACTGTCAGCAAGGGAGATGGGAGAGCACGATTTCTACATTCACTTGTGTGAGAGTCTGGCAATCTCTCCAAACCTCCTGTAACACCTCCTGTAGAACGGGATGTTTTGGCATCCGGAGATGTGCCCGAAGGCCAGCGAGGAGCAGAGGCGGGTGTGGCTGAGCTCCGCGGCCATGGCCCTGCTGTGTGTCCTGCTCCTCCCAGCCAGCCAGGACAGACGGACGCTGGGGATAGCAGAAGGGTGAGGTCACATGGGAAAGCACTTGTGGGGCAGTTCTCGTTCAGAACAACAGGATGCTGCCAGCGCGTTCCTGCAGCTATTCCCGGTAGGTCCAGGGAGACGGAAATGTTTTCTCTCGCGATGACTAAAGCAGCACCAGAAGGGCCGTCGGCTTTACCTTCTTCCCCTGTCACAAGAGCCGGCTTCAGCATCGGCGGGCGGGGTGGGATGGGACTGGAGCCGAGCTGCTCGCTCGCTCAGCGAGCTGGGGATGGAGCCCAGATCTGCTCTGCCGCCTGCATCCGCAGCAGGAAAATAAATACACACTATTTATTTAGGAGAGGCTGGTGTGGGAGAATGGGACGCTGCAAAGCAGGAGCAGCCCCAGCAACCAGCCCAGCTAAATGAAAGGCTGGAGAGCAGCCACAAAGCTGCAGTGGAAGTTTTCTCCTATTTACCTGCTGGGATTTTGTTCCACATCCCAAGGAGACTTTTTCATTTCCTTTTGAAAATAGGCTGCAATCACCCAGAGAAATGGCGTGTGACATGATTAGGGCAGGAATCACAGTGAAATGAACATCCTAAGTGAACCACGGGATACATAAACATGTTTCACTAAAGGTGTGAATATTTTGTTCTGCTGTGCTAAAGCTAGCTATTGCAGTATCAGTGTTTTCTCTGTGAATGAAACAAACCCATGAAATTCGGAGAATGCACAAGGTGAAAATTTTATTGAGGTTCCTCTCAGGCTCTGACTTCCTTGTGCACAAGCTTTGTCCAAGTAGAACTTATCATTTTCTGCCATAGGTACATTAAATCCTTCTGACTCAGTTGTACTGTAATGACTAGAACTAATCAGACAGGGTTGTTTGGTAGCTTATAGGAAACCTTAAAAGCTGGGCCAAGCTTACAGCAAATTCAGCTAAGTAGATTAAAGTGCATGAATCTCGCAAGCTGTCAGTCCCTTGCATAGGATTTGTATTGGGCACTTCGGACACTCTTGGTGAGTCCGTCCCGGCTGACACTGCCTGCTCGCTCCAGATTCACTGAGCAGGCAAACTTTTCTGTTCCTCTTGGGCTTTTGTACTTCAGCTAGTTTCCCGGGGAAGGGGGAAGGGAAACACATTTACGTATTGCCATGGTTGCAAAATCTGGCATTCCAAAGGCAAACCAGCTCCCTTTGTGTGTTATTGGGTCAGCTGTGATGAAATGAGGGGCAAAGAATGTGTCTGAGCCCTTCAGCTTTTGAATGTTCAATGAGAGAAGCATTTAAATGCCACCAGGAGGTCGGCTATGATCCTGCTGAAGCAGCTGCGGAAAACATCTCAACTTGATGGTCACAATTCCTCAACTGATAATAATCTCTGTCACAGCCAAAGTTGCCAAAAATTACATAAAGGCTACCGTTTCTGGACAAAATCAGCTAGTTTGTTTTAACCACCATTATTGGTACAATTAGTGAGCAAACCCTGTGAGCTGAGCTAGGATGAAGGGGGTGGGAGGGGGAAGGTGTGCAGGCAATGTCTGCATCTCCAGATAACAGCAAAGAGCCCTAGGGTTGGGGTGGAAGGAGGGCATGGGTACAACGTCTTAAATTCCTCCAGGCAAGTCTTCGCTGGAGAAATCTGACAAAATATGGATGCTTAGAAGGTGTTTCAGTCATCTTTTAAAAACAGCACAATGGTGAATGCCTGAGAGAGCAGCACCTCTGCTGTTTGGGAAGTAGGTGGCAGCTGATCCCTGTGGGTTTCCTGAGTCTCTGAGGTTTGCTCAGCAGGCAGCTTAGGGAACACTTTCTGGTAGGGTTGCTGAAAGAATTTGCTTTTGCATGATGTTAAAAAAAAAAAAAGTCTCATCTCTCACGTACTCTGGCCTTGTTGCTGTTTAAAACTGAATATTTGCTGATTTTCTCTTCAGCTGCTAATCCTGTGCCTTATTGGTGATTTGTATCAACAGCCCTTCTGATGGATGCCATTGATGCTCTGCCCTGTACAGGGGATAGTAGCCAGGCACTCCTGTGAGATCCTGCTCCAGAAAAATACATCCCAGAACTATAGGAGTTCCCAAGGTTAGCAGTGGAGGTGCTGCCCTCTCTGCTGGCTGTCCACAGCCTTCACTGAGGCTGGAAGATGGGTTCAGGCTGGGAGCACAGCTAGGATCATTCCTACCAGGTATCCATCTCTAATCACCCTCACCTTCTGAAGTGGGAAGGAACTGATGTTGAAATATATTTGCCTGGAAATGAGCTTTTCCTGATCAGCCTAATGCTTGGCTTCCTAGACGAATTACTATAAATGTGTTTACAATTATTTACCTAATTGCAAGTACTTTCACAAATTATTTTTTTATCACTTACTGGGACTAAAGTAACATCTGAAGTTACAGTAATGAAATTGTAATGTGACATGATAGCATGATAACACTGGATTGAACTGAGTGGGATTAACATCACAAGATCCCAGCAGTGGGTGGGTAATTAGGAGCTCTCAGTGTAAAGAACTGCAGTGGACAGGCAAGGGGCATGGGGAGAAAAGAGATGGTAGGGATGTAGATAAGAGAAGAATGCCGGACACCAGGAGACCAGGACCCTTTTTTAGAAGCATTGTCAGGCTATAATAGTCATGGATACTGACAGAAAGCAACTTTTTTTTTTTTTTTTTTTTAAATTGAAAGGTTTGGTTTGTTTGTTTTGGTTTGGTTTGTTTGGTTTGATTTGGTTTGGTTTTTGGTTTTTTTTAAGTGACTGGTGCTCTGAATAAGGCTGCATAGTTATTGCTGAATAAAGACAATTTCAGTCTAGAAGACAGAGCCCATAGAGGGGAGTTTTGTGGAGAAGGTACAGAGGAACAGGTATTCAGCATCCCTGGTGCAGGGCACAGCCCTTTACAGATGCCCCTCCCCAGCAGGGAAGACTGGGGGTTTATCCTCTGAGGGACAGATCCAGAGGGACCATGGAAAGTGCAGATGGTGATGTTATCCAGGCAATGAGGACTCCCTCTGCCTGGGAGTACTTTTGTTTATAAATCAGTATGCACTTCCCAGGAAAATATTTTTGATGTTGACTTCAGACATCCTCTCTGGGAGGCGGCAC
Source organism: Petroica traversi (assembly GCA_025920805.1). Taxonomy (NCBI): domain Eukaryota; kingdom Metazoa; phylum Chordata; class Aves; order Passeriformes; family Petroicidae; genus Petroica; species Petroica traversi. The sequence continues at coordinate 8,693,560 of JAHLSL010000025.1, read as the reverse complement.
AGCCTCCTGGCTTGCCCAAGAGACAATAGAAGGAAAACAAGCACAATAGATGCATGTGCTAAACACTTTAATGAGCACTTCCACACCATTCTCCTGCATTTCCCCACATCCCCATGAGTCAATAAGCACCTCATGCAGCATTCTAGATAGTGTGCAATAAACTGATCCAGTCACGGACCAGCCCGTGGCTCTCATTCACTGAATAATTGATGGAGATGTGAACTGATTTTGTGCTGTGTGTATTGTCTCAGTGTACTATTCCCACTAATCCCTGTGCCTGTGTAAGCTTGTCCAATGAGATTATGCTTAAAATATTTCAGATAAAATTATACCCATTTGTGCAAGAGGCACCATGACAATTTTTGCACATGTACAAATGCCCAGTTGATTGATCTGCACCTGCAAACAGAAAAGGGCCCTTGAATTTGTTGCCCCGTGGCTCTGGAGGATGTGTGTCTCTTGTTTTCTCTGGTTCATTTTGAATAGTAAGTTAATGATAGAGCACAAATCCCCAGTGATTATTCTCTGGTCTCCATTGTCACCCAACATAATGTCCTCCTCCTGTGGCTCTTTGTGATGCTCTGTGATGCACAGAACATTCAATAGGAAGTGCTGTAAGTACTGTATTAGAAAGTCAGCATTTATAGTAGTTACTTGGAGAATTCCATCTCCTGGAGACAGGGCTTTTAAATTATGACTAATACATGGTATCTGGGAGTCTTTCATATCCAGCTCTCTTTCAGATATTTAGCCCAGATATACTTACATTACTCCCAAACCACTCAGCCTTTCTCTTCCAAAGCACACAAGAGAAATTTTTATCATTTATGTAAATGGAAAATTATCAGGTTTCAGAAATTTTATTTATTTTTAATATTGTTTGCATACTACCAGCAAGAGGATCTGGACAGAGGGATGTGGATAACAGAAGCTTGAAAAGAGAAAATATATATGAGCAGAGAGGAATTCCCATTCATTAAGACAATAATAAATAATAAATATGTTGTTTTGGGGTGAAAATCTGCCTCCATGTCCACCGAGGCCAGCTATTTCAATAAAGTTGGTCTGGCTCTGAGTTCTATGTTGGTTGCACCAGCTCAGAACCTGTTCTGATAATTCCTGTCTCTCTGTTCTCTCTGAGAGCTTTTCAATTATCTGAGCCTGTGAAAAGCTCATATATCTGATTTCATTTAGTGTTTTCCATCATGCTCTAGTTTATACTCAGTGCTCATTATCTTCGCGTATTTTGGAAGTGTGTGACTGCAAATATAAGTTAATGTGAGTATTCAGAATTAGGGATTGTTGGGAATTTTTCAATGAAAAAGCTTTGCAGAAGAAAAAGAATTCTCAAACTGGTAATGCAGCACTAAACCCCACAATTGTACTGGGAAAGGTGATAGCTCAGGAGATTGAAGAACAGGATACATTTTTCATGCTGCCTTCAGTAAATGCTCTAACTCGACCTTTGCACATCTAGGTTGCTATCTGAATCAGCTGAACCTATTGGAACAATTTTATTATTGAATCAGGGATTTTAGCCTTAATTGCTCAGACTATACCCATGCTAATATAATCAGTAATGCTTCCTTGCTCTGGGCACACCACTCCAGCAATATCCTTTTTCCTCTCTTCTGGATATTTGTCTTCTTGTGAAGGCAACCCAAGACTGAGGCACGAGTTTTTCTGCTCTCAGTGAGTGCTGTATGTGGTGCACTCTCAGCCATGTCCCACAGCCTGCTGGCCTGGCCTTATTGCTCCTGATGCAGTGACCTTCCATCAATTTCCATTAATTTCTGGGGAAAAAAAATTTTAGGAAGTTCTTAATTTCATCCATCTGTCAAATCAGGTCTTTCTGAGTGCTTTTGATGGTCAGAAGACTGTGGCAGAATGAGGCTGCTCCTCACTCTCTCCTGTAGCTTTAATCATTGTTTTCCCTGTTCTTCATATGATGAACTTCAAACCATTGGGTGGTTGGCAACTCAGTATCTCTTTAAATCACTACTGGTTTCTCCTATGTCATTAATATTTTATTTATGTTGTATTAAATTTCGCATCAGTCTCCATGCCAACAGTTCATGCCAGCAGCAATGTCTGACAGAATAATTTAAATCCTCAGAGATACGAGCAATTTCTTTTTGAAAAGAAGATTAATTTTGTCCTTGTTTTGCAGTGTCAAAGAGTCAGGCCTGGACATAGAATTAGAGGGTTTGGTTTGGAAGGGACCTTAAAGCTCATCTCATTCCACCCCCCTGCCATGGGCAGGGACACCGTCCACTATCCCAGGTTGCTTCAAGCTCTGTCCAGCCTGGCCTGGAACACTTCCAGGGATGGGGCTGCCACAGCTTCTGTGGGGACTCTGTGCCAGGGCCTCACCACTCCCATGGGTATGAATTTCTTCATAATATCCAATCTAAACCTGCTCTCCTTCAGTTAGAAGCCATTCCCCTTGTCCTGGCTCTACAAGACCTTGTAAACAGCCTCTCTCTTTCTTGTAGTCCCTTCAGATAATCAAAGGTCACAAAAACCCACCCCAGAGCTTTCCCTCTCCACACTGAACAATCCCAGTTCTCTCAGCCTGACATGGTCCTCTTCTGGCCCATGTCTGTGGGAGCACTAACAGGGGCACCTCTTCACACAGAGGGAGTTGAGGGTCAACACTCAACCCGGCATCAAATGTCTTCTACAGCGACACCAAATCCTTAGGGAAAGGCAGAGCCTTTTGCTAGACCAGGTGATAGTTCTGGGAAAATAGAAGGTTTTGAATAGAAAGTCCCTTCCTCAGGACCCTTACAAATTCTTGCTTGTGGAGTTGCACCATTCTGGCTACCCTCCCTGGTACTGCTCTTGTTCCTGTGTAAGTGCAATCCATGTGATTAGTTTATTGTTACCCTGTTTATATTGTTTGTCTCAACTGTAGGTTCCTATCTGCTTGGCTGCTGTCAAGTAAATCTCTTTGACACAAGTCTGGAGATAAAGCCACTGAGAGGGAAAATCAGCAGCCAGTTTAACCCAAACCCCTTAACCACATACAGTATAGTCTCAGTTTGGATTTTATTGTTTTGGTTTGGGGTTTTTTGTTTGTTTGTTTGGGGTTTTTTTGTTTGTTTGGTTTTGTTTTTTGGTTTTTTTTTTTGTTATTTCAGCTCTTATTAGATCTCCACTAAAGAGCAAGGAATGGTACTTAATCCCAAAGGTTCAACATGAGGGGGTTGCTCTGTTGGGACTGTGTGGCATCCATCCTGCCCTCTCTGGGATGTCACACCAGCACCAGAGAAATGCAAAAACCAACAATAAAACAGTGAAAAGTTGAGTAGAAGTAAAAATGAAGAGTAAACTGTTCAGGTTTAAATAAGAGAAGAATATGCAGGAGAATACAGCCAAAAATGGATGGAGTCTCAAGGGAAAGACCAGCAAAAAAAACCTTGAGTGTGTTTCTTCATCTTTAACAAAAAATGGATTCAAGGGACCCTGAAAGAATCGCTATTTGAAATGCAAAGTCTGGATAAAATAATGTGTGAATGGGAATAATCTAATGCCACACAGGGAAGATTTGACACAAAACACTTAGACTCCCGGGGCCCAACAAATTCAAATCTTCTCCCACCATATTCTCAAAATCCCACATCTGCAAGACTTGGGGAATGCCATTAATCACAGGTGTAGCCAAAGGCAGAGATCCAGGAATCACAACTGCCTTCATAAGCCCCTGCACCAGAGGAGATTAGAGAGAAATGAGTTTACTCGAGGAACTGTGGAGTTAACACATATCATCCTAAGGAGCAATTTGTCAATATTCTGCACATCTCTACGAGTGGAGGGGAAGGAAAGAAAGACCCAGGCAACAACTGTAGCTTATACACGTGGCTCTATTGATTTTCCATGCCAATTAATGTCAGCAAAGAATACATCCCTGGAGACTGCACAGCACAAACTGTAGGCAAAATTGCCTCTCTTGAGACTGCAGCTGCCTTTGCAGCCTCATGGTATCAACCCTCCTTGTTTGCTTCTGTTTCTTTTATTAAAAATCCACAGTGGGAAAGAGACTGATGCATCTTCCTGCCCTTGAAATGTAGTTGAGGAAATATCCATCTGTTTCAACAAGCCAAATCTATCCTCTGTCTTGTTATTTTTGTGTTTTGTTTTGTTCTTTGTGAAATATAATGAATGGTCTTGCTTATTTCTCCCAACTAGCAATTACTTTAGAGATCAAATCACAAGCAGCCCTATAAGCTTCTGACAGGCCAGGATTATGAGAGACCTGCAGAAGTGTCATGCAGACTGTGCTGTGAAATCTGACAATTTAAGAGGTTCCATCCTGGTCCAGACAGTGATGATTTTTGATATGCTTTTAAAATACCCTTCCTTTTTTTTCTGCTCTGACAGGTATTGGAGAAATAAATGAAATGTGCAATCCTTTCTGCAAATGGGAGGGCATTTGATGATTCACTGGCTTGGTGGGTGCTAACAGCCATCCTTTACATGTCTTGTGTTGGTTTAATAGGTAGTTTGCAGCTGTGGGATCATTGCTGCATTTCAGAGTTTTGATCTATTATTAGATATTGGAGGAATAGGAGACCACGGACAGTGTTGTGTTAAACTGCAGGTTCCTGTATTTATTGGCACCACCTGGGGATTAAAACAGCTGCCATCACTCTGCAGAGTTATCTTCAAAGCAGGGGAGATATGAATACATGATCAAAGCATCCTCACTTTGTCCCATTGTGCAGTAATTACAGATGGAAATGTTCTCTGAAAAGGCAGCGTCTGGGGAAACAGCAGACAGAAGCTTTGCCCTGATGTGGGAAAGCAAAGCCAGTCATGGAATCACAGAATATCCTGAACTGGGAGGGACTCACAAGATTCTTTGAATTCAGCTCCTGGTCCTCCGCAGGACAACCCCAAAGATCTCACCCTGTGCCTGGGAGGCTTGTTCAAGCACTCACTGAGCTCTGTCAGGCTTGGTTCTGTGACCACTGCCCTCAAGAACCTTTTCCAGTGCCCAGCCACCCTCTGAGTGAGGATACCCAACCTAAACCTCCCCTGACACAGCCTCATGCCAGTCCTTGGAAGTGTCAGTGGTTCAAACACAGGAAATGCTCCATGGCTGTGTTGGTCTCTTCAAAGGGGAAGCCACAGCAGGAGAGTGCAATGCCCTCCAGGGCATGTGAATACCCAGGGATAGTAAGATAGCTCCTTATTCACAATGAGAGAACAACATTTATAGAAAAACTCTTCCTGTGACCTTTTGGGACAATTTCAGCTCATTCTGCCACAGCTGCTGGTCAAGATCCTGCCTCTCCAGAGGCTGGCTGGGACCTTTCCACCCAGAGAGAACTCTGCAACCAAGAGAAACCATATTTACCTTGAAAACAGTATGGTACTGTGTCCTTTGGAGGAGAATGGGAAGGAACTGTTGGAGCCAGGATGGTGTCTGAAATCTGTGGCAGAGCCACTGGCTCACGTTCCTTGCATGTATGGGTAAAAGGGACTCAATGAATAATGCAGCAAATGCACAATAAATAATTTAGGTACCATGAGGCTTGAATGAGATACACAAGAACCCCTCCTAAATTTAAAGTGCCTGTCCCTTTTTGCATGGCAGGATGGCATCAGCCTCTGGGACCTGTGTTGGTGGCATTCTGGGCCTGCCACTGCCCATCATGGCTCCAGTGCAGCAAGTGACACACCCTGAAAGGCAGCAATGCCAGCACAGGCCTGAGTGAGTAATTTGAACATTAATTTGCATTTCTGTAAAGTGCAGCTCTGTCACATAGCAGCAGCTCAGTGCAAGGTGACATGCTGGAGTTGCGTGTGGTGGCTCTGGGTCAGTGAATTTATGGTGGGTGATCTCTGGGACCTGCATGGTGTTGCAGTTCAAACACTGATGATAAGAGGGTTAATGATAAATGTGATCTTCCTCCTTCAAAAACTATGAGAACTATTGAGGGGAATGTGAAGCTGGAGGCCAGTGAGAAAGGCAAGTCAGAGGCAGGAGATGGATCCTTGTATCCCCTGTGCTCTAACGGAACCCTTGGAATAATTATGAATAAAGCACTGTTCTTCCAAATCATTTTCTAAAATAAACCATCCAGATGGCTGTAAGGGAAGACCTAGTCATCAGTCTGAGTAATGCTTATTTTGAGTACATTAACCATGAACTGTGTACAGTTGTGCTGGATTGTGCACAATGAGGCTCAAAGGGATGCAGAAGCAGGAATATCCCAAGTGGCAGACAGCCGTGGTCCACGCTGCCATTCTGGGCTTGGTCTGTGGGACAATCCTGAGAGCTGTTTAAGAGTGTCTCATAAGTTATATGCAGGGAGGAAAAATTCTTTCCTACAGTTTTATAGGTTCCTGGAACACTTAGAAATATATATGAGGAGATACTCAGTGCTAAGAAAAGGTAAATGTTCTCTCTTTCCTTTTTGGGAGAGGTGGACAGGATATAGACATTTTCTGATAATCTGTGTGAACAAGGTTATTTGGCTTTTCAGCCAGTGCTGGGAAAGCCCTCCTTTCCTCGAGAATGTCCAATTCAAACTTGATAAAAATGAAATCTGAAGAGCAGCACTCATACAGAAAGGCAAAACCCTGGTGCTCTGCTAAGGCTGCCTCTGCCTGCTGTAGCATAATAGAGTGAACTGCAAATTCACAGAGGTGTTTTCAAGCTGCTTGGAGGTCTCCAAGCTAACACCTTGTTTAGAGCTTGTACTGCAGTGCCTGGTACATGCAGAGCTGTGCTTGATTGCTTTTTATGGGTGCACTCAGTGGGATGGCTTCCAGCAGCACTTGTGACTAAGTGGTGAGGAATTGTCACTAGGTCTGCTGGAATTGTTACTAGGTTGAGGAAAACTGGAAGGGTCTTTTTGGCTTCTGCCATTACTCAAACCCCGAGTGAAAAGCTCTCCACAGGGAACACCCCCATTGTGTTCTGGAGGCTGCTGGAAAGTGCCCCCCCCAGTGCCAGGACAGGTGGAGGGGCTGTGCAGAACCCCTGCCCCACTGGGTCCCTTTCATTGGGCCCACCTGCACATGGCAGGGCTTCAGCTGAGAAAAATGCCACCTGAAACTCAGTTTGGACACCACACACTAATTTGTATCACCAGACTTTGTGCTAAAATAAAGCCTGAATAATAGTAATGGCTTTATTTATTTAATTTTCCTGAATGCAATTTTTATTAGCTGTGAAATCAAACCCTTTCTGGAAGTATGTGATCAGCCTTCATGTATAGGAACATTATAACGGTATAGCAGAAAAATCAAATCACTGGAAGATCTTGAGGCATACATTCAAACTCTCATTAATCTCTGTGGGCTGCATCTCAAATCTGAATTTTTACAGAACGTGGGTGGTGTTTTCAAAGTGAGTTGCTGGAATTGGTTGGCTGAGAGGATTGACTTAGATAACAATATGTTTCTGAACCCCAGCCCTGTGCCTGAACAAGATGCAGGCTGTGGTTCAGGCTGAGCACGTCACATACAAGGGAGTGCCTGTGGCGTGGGGGTGGCTCCGGGTCCCCACAATTCAGGGCTGTGGGAAGCACAGGCAGCAGTGGGACTGACACATGGAGATGTTGATAGATTAGTTTTGATTTTTCTGATGTTCACTAATTCAGTTACAGCATGCTTTTATGTCTGCTTTATTCTTTTTTTTTTCAAGAAACAGTTGAACTTCTTTATCTAGGCCAGCTCAGCTTTTTTAATGCGAATATCCAATTTAAATTGTGGTGTGGTGGATGTGTCATCCCCAGAACTCTGTATCACCCCTGCCTTTCACCCCACCCCCAGAGGAGCCCCTTACTCCTGACAGAGCATCTCAGGTATTGCTGGAGACCTGAACACCAGGGAAAAGTTTATGCTGGCTTTGGAGAGCTGCACTTGGCTCCTGAGTTTTGATCTGTCTCTTTTTCTTCTGGGGGCACCAAGGTCATTGGTCTAAGCTGTTATAACACAAAGACTTCTGACTCACTGCTACAAGAAGACTAGCAAGAAATAAACTACTGCACTTAGAGAACTTCAGGTTATGACTGAAGTGCTGTCTTTAATCAAGGACAGGCTTTATGCCTAGAAAGGGGAACAAGAAAGAGGCTTAAGGCTCAATTCCAGCTCCAAGAAGGATGAATTCTGGAGGGATCCCCTATCAGATTTCGGAAAAAAAAATCAGTCATTCTGCTTTCACAAACATCTTTGTACCTCAGATGTAAGAATTGTCCACTTGTTAGAAATACTACTAAAATTGGAAGAATGAATTAAGGAAACTCTGCATGTGAGATATTAGCAGAAACATGGGGTTTTTTTCCTAATTTAAAGCAGTTTGGTGTTGGCTTATGTAGGTACAGATTGGAAGAGAACCTGACCTTTATATTTTTAAATAAGTTTAAGTAGCAGAATCCTTGCATTAGAGAAACAGCAGTTCTGGCCATACTAGGTCCTTCACAGAAAATTCAGCTGAAGAAGGAATTTTCTTGTGGAGCTCTATATCTATATTTTGTGCAGATATAAATGAGAGATATGGAAAGGTGGTGCCCCCTGGGAGCAAGCAGACTTTAAAAAACAAAGAGTAAGACAGTGAAAAGCAGAAAGCTTCTCTGAGTGCATCAAAGTCAGCTGAAGAAATATTTACTTTCTAACAAAAAAGCATGAGTTCAACATTTCTTTTTTTTTTTTTTAATAACCTTGTTGCTTTATGGGCTGTTAAAACATGTAGGCAGGCTGCCATAATAAGCTGGAGAAAAACTCTGCAGAAAGGATTTTTTTTTTCCTGTGGCTTTGCTTTTACTGTGGAGCATCCCGGAGGCAGAGCTGTGGATTTCTTGTTCATGAGCACAACCTGCTGGCTCCCAGTGCAACCAGCAGCAAGGGCCCATCTCCCTTCTCTCCCATCCACAGCAGTTTGTGTTTGGGAATGCTCTGGATTGTGTTTTCCCCTCATGAATGGACATGCCCACTGAAACCCCTATGAGACACCCACAGCTTATCCTAAAACATGGAGAAAATATAGGGAAACTCCTCACAGCTCTCTGCAGGTACAGGTGCTTTTACAGTTACAGCAGGAAAAAAACTCCTGAAAAGAAAAACAATCCATCAATCAAACAAACAAACAACAAACAGCAGTTTCTGTCCTCTCAGAGCACCAGGAACTCAGGGATCTTAGGGACTGAGGGCTTACTGCAGGCTGTCATCAACTGACATTATCAGGCACAATTATTCGCACCACCCTATGATGCTCTCCCTGAGCCATAGCCAGGGTCTGGGACCAGGGGTAGCTTTTGGCAGGCTCTCTAGGTGTTTCCATGCTCTGTTTGTTCCCAGGGATTAGCTCTGAGCCAGCACAGCTTGGGTGAAGGTGCTCACAGGCAGCAGTTTGTGCTGGTGGCTGTAACTCCAGTTGAGAAAGGGCTATTATTTTCTCTTAGGCCTGCTGACACCCACTTTTCCCTCTCCTTTAATTATATTTTTAGTTGCACCTTTCCCTCCTCATCATAGTCACTTTAGGGTGGGTGCAGAACATGAGCCCCCCCCCGGCCCCCCCCCCCCATGCCTCCACTTCCCCATATTTTTCTTAATATTTAAAGAAACCCAGCAGTAAAAGTCAGAGAGCAGGGACTGTAATTCACCTCAAAGGGCAACGAGGCACAGGCAGGTGATGCACACCTCAGTCTCCACGCTACCATGAGTAGCTCAGCTGCCATGAGTACAAATTTCCTCCCTCATTCTCACTCCTCTCCTGCCTGCAGATGCTTGCTCCCACCCTGTTCTGCTCTGACAGCAAAACCTGCATTAAGTTTGTGATTTAAGTCTGTAATATCATCACTCTCATCGTGCCCTGGAGAAAAGTGGCAGCAGTTATACCCCAAGACCCTGTTGCTCTCTGCAGCTCCTGTGCTGTGTTGGGCTATCTCTGCCACCACACCTCTCCACCGTGTTTCCCACAAGGATTCCTGTTACAGCAGAAATTGTGACTCTGGGGCACCATGACAAACGTGGGTCTGCTGCAGTGCCTAGATGGTAGCAGGGACTGAGCCAGGTGTTACCAGGTACACAACATGCACTTGAGAGTGTTTAATAAGCACAAAGGTTTCCCTGTAGTTGTGTCTTTTCCCTTTGCAGTGAATGTTGCTTCTGATGAGATGTCTGTTATTCATTCCCTGTCATACTTTTATCTCACTAAGGCTTTGGCTGAAAGCTGGGAGCTGGAGTGCTGCTCCTAGGTGTGCTTAGAGGCTGTCCCTCCAAAAAGCCTGCTGGCCTCTCATCACCCAAAGGCTTGCCTGAGATCTGTGACAAAAATTAAAGTCCCTTAGCTGTGGGCTCACTTGGCTGGCTGCAAATGCAGATTTGGGAGGAGGAGTGTGGTCTGCTGAGCATCTTGCTGAAGCCCTGCTGTTTGTCCTGGCAGGAATGACTAACAAAACCAGTCAGTGCTGCTTCTAAACACATGAGCCAAACAAGCTTCTTTTTAGGAGGAACTCAGTTTGTTAATTGTGTTCGGGAATCATGATGAAGATTTGGCCTAAGGCATATTATTGTACAGAGAACACTTTGCATAAAACCAGCTTTTTAATTTCATGGAAGCTTTCATCTTCAAATGAAAATCTTGGAGTGAGCTATTGCAATCCCTGCTCCAGAGTCCTTGCCATCAGAAGTGATGCTGGGTACCAGCAAATGAGACTGGGAGACATGCTCCAAGGGGAGAGCACGGCAGCAGTGCAGGATGCTCTCAGCTGACAGGGCACAGGGACAGGGTTCTGCCAGCTTGTTTTCAAAAGCAACTTGCTATGAGTCTTTGTGCCACGCACTTGGATGTACAAGGGAACAACCTTTATCTCCTGCTCTCTCGCCACATGGACGTGCTGTGGTGCCAAAGCTGTGCCCACCACAGGGGCAGCTGCTGGAGAAGAGCCTGGACTCAGGGCCATGACTTCACACAGAAATTCATCTCCTCATCAGATCCCCCATGCTCCTGCTGTGTAAGCTAATTAAAACCTACCAGTACAATAATTAATCATTAGTAAGAGAACTAAATATTAGTCTGTATTATAGTAAACATTAGTTGTATATTAACAGGATCGTTAGCTGTTCATTAGCTGTTTAAGCTCTTCAAAATCCCCTTTGTCACACTACAAGTTTGTGTTAAATGTCTGTCTCAAATGAGCTGAAGTGAGTGCTCTTTTACCTGCTGTAAAAGGCATTCCAAATTCCAGAACCAGTTTAGTTATTTTGCTCCTTTGGTTATAATCTCCCTTTCTAGTTGACTTCATTTGAATTCAACAATAGTGAAGACATATCATTGATACAGAGCCACTAAAACCTCTCAGGGATCGAAGGGAACAATTTCCCAAAATTATATATGATCACTGAGGCAATCATTCTCTTTTTTTCCTGTTGCTCTTGTGCTGCTGGCATCAGGTATTGGCAGACCTTATCCCTCACTGAGGAGTACATGCCCTAGAAAGATGTAGAACAGGGACTAAGAGAGGGCAAAGCTAATGAGTATATTTTCGTTCTAATAAGATTCAGAACCACAGTCCCATTTTTTGGCGCTTCCTTGCAGGTCATTAAGCAAATCACTGAATTTTTCAGCATCTGCCTTCCTTCACTGGAAGCTAAGGCTATTTTGTTTCCCCCGTGCAATCTCTATCCTTTCTCAATAAAAATGTAAGTTCCTTCAGGCTGTAGTTCGTGCAGGCTGCTGTCCAGCCCAGGTGTGGTACCTGCAGGGTTTACAGCCACAGCCAAGGTGAAGTGAGAGTAATGAGACTGCTGCCTGCAGCATCTAACACTGGAATGGTGAGAGATTTGTGGCCAAAGCAAGGGCAGAGCTGTTTTGCAGATCACAAGGAAAGTATTTATAGTGTCTGAATAGAGGAAACACTGACCCTTCCCATCTGAGAGCCACCCTGAGCACAGCCTGCCAGCCTTGGCTGTGAAGCTGTAGCTTTCCTTTCCCAGCCTGTTGGTTAGTCAGGGAAGCAAATACAAGCCAACTGAGGAAAGAAATGCCCCGTTTGTCAGGCTCCTGCCTGGGCCTGGGAGGCAGCAGAGGTGTTCTGTGCCAGGGTGCTGCCCACGATGCAGGACTGGTCCAATCTCCTCCTCTCCACCTGCAGCCTAGCCGTGGTGCAGCAGAGATCTGCTCTCAGCTGGAGATGTGTTTGGAACTCTGTCCACGCTGCTCAGCTCTCCTGCCTTTGTGGTGAAGGACTGTGTCCTGGCTTGTCCTTACTGAGGGATCATCCATTTCTTGTATCTTTTAATTAGGGCAATTTCTTTTGGCCTGCTGGAAATGCTTTCCTCATGTAGATTAATTAAAAAGAAAGCCTAACTCTACAATTTAATATGAGCTCTGGTCAGGATGCAGGCAGTCTTGTAAGCCATTATTTATTACACCATTTGTATTGGTCTTAATATTTACTTTTAAACCATGTCTTTCGGGAACTGAGGACAGTATTTGTTAGTCATTCTCCATAAAGTTACAGGCAGAATTAGTCCAGCTGGAGAGCAAAGATGTGCATGAAGCATCACATCTGCCCTGTGGCTGCACAGCCCATCTCTTGCTGCTGAAAGCAGGGGCATGGTGCCAGATGCCCTTGGGCAGCTTCTTTGTTTTGGGACTTGCACCTCTGGGCAGCAGGGTTCCCTAGCTTAACGCCAGGCAGTTCAGTCCCACAAAATATCAAGTTCTGTTAATGCTTCCTGCTGTTTTTATCTGTCCGTTAGCAGCAGGTGACTGGTTTGGCCTTTACAAGGTGTGAAACAACTGTCTAGAGACTTGGGCAGTCAATAAATCAATACTGGCTAGAGAATGACTTTGTTCTGATCTTCCTCAGGGTGTCTGTTTAAGTTCTACTTTGACTGGCCTGTGGGATTTGCAGATCTCTTGGAGAATATTCACCTTTGTGTGGATGACTTCAGGTTAGTTTCATTTTTACGTGACTTCTCTTATTTCCCATAAAAAGTTATAATTCTGTATCTACAAATAATTTGGGTAAAGTTCCATCGCTTCACAGTGCAAATTTGTCCAAGGAACACTAAAACCTACATTACAAGAGGTGTCACTGACTGGCAAGTGGTTGGCTGAAGTGGATGGTTGAAGTGACAGTGAGGTGATGGGAAATGGGACAGGGGACCCACATGTCTCAGGTCTAATCCAATCTAGGACTCACCTACCTTGATCTCTTCAAACTCTTTAAGTTCTCTCATGCTTCTCTTTCAGTGAAGCTTCTTAATTTTAACTTCTTCTTAACTCACCTTGAAGGATAAACTTTGCTTCTGCTGACAGCCCATTAACACACTGAGCAACTTCCTTGGGTGTGTTACTGGGATCAGATGAGAAAAGTGCTGTATTGTAGTGGGATTTTGCTTGACATGAATGAAGTCTCTGTACTTTGATACTTTCAAGAATGTAAATGCAAAAGGGGAGAAAGCAGATTTTTTAAAAAACAGTATTTTTAATACAACTTTTAGTCTACTTTTGAAGTACTAGAGAATATTGTGCTCTTTCTTGGCAGATTCCTGAGTGAGAGCAGCATGCCAACTATCTGTGGTAAGACTGCATTGCTTCGCCTGTGCAGGTGCTGAAAGGACAGGAGGTGATGGGCAGTGCTGTACCTCCCCACGGGACCCAACCATTCAGCAAAATTACTCACAGTATTATTTGTGCTGACCAGAACACGCATTAATTGCAATATTTAGCAGTAGAAGAATATTACTGTAGGTGTTGCTGTGCTGTAGATCAGGCATTTTGCTGAGCTGCATTTAAATATAAGAAGTGCAACTGCATCACAGGATTTCAATTAAACCTTTTTGTGGGACTTGCATCAGTATCATAATAAATTTAAATTATGGTGCTCCTTGTAAGTTCTACCTAGAACAATTTTCCTTAAATCCCTAAAGCCCTAAATAGGGAGGGTAAAGCAACACTTTGATCGGGAGCCAGGTGTAGAGCTGTAATCAGATGAAATTTTAAGACGGCGCCATGAAAACAGGGCTGGTTTTCAAATGGAAAAAAAAATGTTTACACAGTGGCTGGGAAGGTAGGGAGGGGGCAAGCACTATAGCCCTGAAATATATTCCCTCTTCTTATGAGGAAAACAGAATATATATTGGCAGTACTTACTGTGGGAGACAGCCCAAAGTGCTGAGTAAATGCTGTTACCTGCAGTATCTGATTTCTCACACTGATGTTGGGTAGTGTCTGCTGAATGCTGGCAGTGAAGGGTTTCATCCCAACCACACTTTGCAGGAACTGTCACACAATGGGACAGATTTCTTACAGCAGCAAAAAAGGGGTTTAGGGGAGCAAAGCACCACTCGCCCAGATCAGTGGTCAGGGCAGATGCCCCCTCACTTGCTCTACCAGCTAAAGTCTATAAAGCTTTTCTTGCTCATTTGACTTTGGTTTGCTCACTCAGTATCACCATTATGTTTGTCTGAAGCCAACAGAGCTGAATTCTTCTTCTTAGATGTTAATTTTACAGATGAGACAATAATTTCAAATTATGTATAAATGATGAATAATTTTTATGTACTGTAGTTGGTAATGGAGCCTTTAATTCCCTAGTTCTATTTAATTATTTAATTATCTAATGATTAAATTATTTAATTATTTAATTATTTAATTATTTAAATGTATTTTAGCTTAAGTGTTGCATTTTTGCTCTTTCAGGCTTCAGAATTACTATGGCAAAATTGCCTTATACAACGATTTCATTGTTCACATATTACAGAAAAGCAAAAAACAAAAAAGCTATGTAATAGATAGTCAAAAGATGAAGCAAATATTTCACTCAGTATACAACAAAATATTATGAGGTAATTTTATTTTTTTTCCATTTTAGGTAAAAATATTACAGTATACAAGATAGTCTTATTAAAGGTAAAAATACAATATTTTTTTCTCTAAACAGATCTACATACAGTACACATTTTTATTTTGTTTTCTTTTATTTTTGTACAAATATAACTATTATTCTAATAGGCTATATGTATTCTCATCTGGCACTTAAGAACTGATCACAGGTCACCTTCTGGCTCTGCTTGTCTCAGCTAAAACCTAGATGTCATGTTAATTTTATAGGTATCTCTTGTAAACAAATAGTCCAGTTCCAAGTTTCCCAAGTAGTAAGGTGTGCTTTAAGTAGTTGAAATTGTGTGGTCAACCATGAAAACCCAAGCCATCCACGTTTGCAGTTGTGTCACACAGACTCACAACTCTCCTGCTGTAAAGTGTGATCCTTGAATTACCACAGCGTTAGAACAGTTTGAATCCCTTCCTTTCTCATCCTCTGTAAGAGCCAAAACCATGACAACAATTTCTACAGCGAATTTTCCTTTATTTCTCCCTTTTTTTTTTTTTTTTTTTTTTTTGGTCAGAATGTTCGATTGAAGCCTTTTTGTATTAATTTCAAGGCTGTAAACTACTGGGCAATGTTCTTCATGATTGATCTCTCCCTATGGCTTGCAGTTTGACCTCTGGAATCTGAAAGCTGAGCTCAGTTGCATCACTGTCTCTGGATTAATGCTGTTCTTTGAACTGAACACATTAGCACAAGGTATTTTGTCTCTGGGTACTCCTGGGAAGTGAGTTTCACATCATTACGAATATTTCAGTACACTGTTGTCAGAGATGGGATCGACTAAGGATAAAAGAGAGGCTAAGTGCATATAAAGAGACCATATCCATCAGCAGACTAGCTAATACAGCTGGAAAAGGTGGAGAGGAGTGTTTGGCTGGAAAGCCTTTCATCACGTTAAAGGATAATTTACTCCACAAGCTTGATTTCATTTTTCCAATGCTGTCAGTGTCTACTTGTTACTCACTGCCTTGGTCACTTCAACAGATGATTTCTCATTAATTCTTCACTAGCCACAGTGCTGATCAAAGTTATCTTCAGGATTGCCAATGTGAATATAAAAGGAGAGTATACACCTAAGAACAGGAATTAAAAAAAAAATTGCAGGGAATATGCTTGGCACATTTTTTCTTCAGACTTCACCCATTTCTGGTCAGTACAGACTCTGTTGGTTACATTGTCTTCTCTGGAGTCAGACGAATGAAGATCTGGCTTTTTTGCCTTTAATTGGAGGTGCCTTGTCAATGGTGCATCTGTTTCTGATGTTAAAGGGCATTTTTAACATTAAGTCACTTTTGTATCAGATAAGATTTAACTGATCACTCACCAAGTGTGGGAGAAATGCAAAGTGCTCCTACCAACACTTGCTTGTCAGCAAAAGCTGAGTGTGCAGTACCCATCTTTCACATGTTTTTTGCCCTCCTAAGATGCTGGTTGAGAATGAATAATGTTTAGAAAACAAGTTGTCTTTCTCTGTATTCACCATCAAATGTCCTTATTTAAGGTCTTCCCAAACTTGTCACTCAGCTGCTGTATTAGTTTTGCAAGCTCACCAGTAGCTTGGGACTTCTCCTCTAGAAGTTCATAGCGGAGACTGGAAATATCTTGTTTGATTTCTTTAAGTTCTCCTGAAAGACCAAAATGTTCTTGTTAGCCATAGTGAACTAAGTCAATAACCCTTATGGTTCCAAGACCTGAGAGAGCACTAATTTCAGTGTGTTTGGTCAGGAATGTGAGCGGAGCTACATTAGATCTCCCTGCATTATGCACTTAATATTTGTAGTTACAAGGAATGACCTGTGCTTGCAGTAGTGCTACCAACAGCAACAGCAAATATGTGGGTAGAGTTCATGTTTTTTTTTCTCAAATTTGTTCTTTCTCCACAAATTGATTTCCACCTACACAGAGTATTTGCAGGAGGGTAGCAGTTAAGAGGTGTTAGAGGTTCTTTTCCATCTGCACACAAATCCCACATGCACCATGGCAATATGAATCTGTATCCCATCCAAAACAGTGTCCTTGGGGCAGGCCTGGGCAGTGCAGTCAGAAATGCTTTACCAAGACACCAGGGTAAGGTTGTGTGCTGGCAATATCCTGGGTGTTGTGAAGGAAGGAGAGTTAGGGCTAGGGGGGTGGGCTGGGCTGGGTGAAAATCCTGTAAGATGTGTGTACTGCTAAGGAAAAATAAAGACCTGGAATTTCTAGGGCACAAGGGTCGCTCAGAGTCAGCACTGCTCACCTGAGTGTGAGCATGAGCAAGCTCTCTACAGAGGATCTTAAGTAAGCTCAACCCTCCCACTGGCCAGACCAGCAGCAATAGCACATGCTAGCTAGCTGTATCAATTATAAAATTCCACTTGCCTTCATTGACCTCATCATTTTCTCGGTCGACCTGAGCCTTCAGCACATAGCGCTTAATCAGACGCTTCATTATCTTCTGAAAGGAGAACAGAAGCACTCCTTTAGTGGGAGACTGCCCACATTGCCTTCATTCCAGACTTAGTATGTGCAATTCAAACATCTGGTTTCACTAGGGATAATTTTTTATTATTACTATTATAATTTCTCATTAATTTTACATTTTATATTGTGAACACTGTACTACAGTACTTGATTGACAGCCACTCGATCATGACTCCACTTTGGGAAATTTTGTGGGATGCATGTGAATGTGTCCCACACACAGAAAGAAAACACAGATGATCCAATAGAAAGCTTAGAAATGGGTTCCAGAGCCTTCTTTATAATGTTGCTTTTAATAGTATTTTACAGGAAGAAATAAGTGGTTAATTAATGAGGTTAGCAAACTCACTCACAATGCAGCTGACCTGAGGTTCACAGAAAAACTCTGTTAGCCTTGTAATTGGGTTTTTAAAAGAAAATAAATATAGAGAAAGACAGAGAAAAGAGAGTTTGAACAGAGGTGGGGAACTTGGCTTAAGCGAGATAAGTTTTTTAGGGAAATGGCAGAGTTTAAGAGACATATACAGTGAAAAATATACAGCCGTGTAGACTTAGAAAATGGAAGATGACTGTTAGTAAAAAAGAGTACGTATGGATGATGGTTATGGCCATGAGCTTGCAATGTGCTATTGTTCCAAAAATGTCTAAGTTCCATTTGTCTAGAAGGAAAGTAACTTTGGCAGTCTTGGGCTGCACACTGGGGTGCAGCTGGCGGCCTCGACTTTATTGCAGAAAAGACACCCCAGTGGGGAAAAAAATCTCATAATAAATACCTATAAAGGAAAAAAGGAATAAAAACATATAAACATAAAAGGAGCTGCTCTCTCAGAGAGAGAGATTTAGGTGTATCCTCTGCAATCAGAGGAGAGCTCAGTGTCTTTGATTGACCAGCTGTCCAGTGTTACTGGAGAAGCCTCTCCAAGCATGGATTCACTTCTTCACAGAGCAATCACGTCTCTTCTTGGAACATCACTGAAAAATGCTACAAAGGGTGTGGAATATGGATTAAGAACAGTACACCTGCTCTTTTTTCTGAGTAGCCAAATAAGGATTATAGCAGTGCAAAAGGCTTGTGAAGATCAAAGAAGGATCCAGTCATTTGTATATGCCATGCAGCCACGGAATATGGGATGTCTAAGACTGTCCTTATATCTCAAAGGTATCTGGCTAAGCAGGTGATTCACTAAGGCAACAGAGATGAGGCACAGTGCACGTACGGTGTGTTGGAGATGGCCAAGGTAGTAGAATCCAGATGGAGGTAGGGTTGTCACCTGAGAAAACATAAATGAAGTAATGTTTGGGGAAAGTAAGGAAATCCTGGATCCAAAAATAAATAATTTTTCCAGAGCAGAAGTCAGAGGAAATTTAGACAAGAACAAGGAATCAGAACACAGCCGCTTACTACCTAGGGAAAAAAAAAAAGATACATAACCTCTCTTTACACCAGTTTCCTCTTTGATAAAGGTATCATTTTCCTAGGCTAGTTTATTCCCAGATCATGGCAGCTGTGTTGACTTTTTCCTCTTGCTTTTCAAATTATTGTGTATTTAAATTCTGTATATTTTTGTTGTCCCTCCAGAGCACTGTCCATATGTAGTCTTTAGTACTCAGACTGCAGAGACTGCAGACACATCACTCAATAAACACTTCTAAAGAAAACAGTACTGCAAGAAGCAACTGCTGTAAAGGTTTTCTCAGTTGTAGAAGAAAAGCTTGCCAGCCAGATTATCATGCTGTTCCTTCTTTATGTTAAGATAATCAAGACTATTACACTATCTTTATAATATTTGGGCAATTCCTGCAGCAACTGAAATGTTCCAAGGTAGTTTAGACACACCTGGCATTCTTTAAACAAAATAACAGGCACTTATCTTTTTCTATCTATTTTTCACGGTCACCTTTGGCTTTTTCAATATTGGAAATAAGGGTAATTTACCACAAACATTAGGTGGTCTCAGTGAGCAATGATAGCTACAGGAAGAGAACCAGCCCAGCAGAGGCTGACACATCACCTGAGGGTTTGAATGGATGGGAATGTGTCAGAAGTGCCAAAATGCCACTTTGAGCAGGACACAATCTCTCAGCCCTTTTCCTTTGATGAAATCAAGCCAACTAGCTCCAGATGCCAGAATGAATGTATCCCATTTCTAACTTAGATTTTAGATACCCCTCCTATCATAGCAGAAAAGCCTGAAAAAATTTTAAAACCAGTAGAAATTTCTTACTGGTCTGTGGAACAGCTTGGGAGTCCATTGTGCTGGAATCTGTACCAACACAAGACAAACCACTTCTGAAATTGCCACTGCACATTTTAACCAATTTAACTATTATTTTCCTCATCTGTCTTTAATGTCGGTCCCTTTAGACACTACAGTTGCCATCCGATTCTTTTTCACTTAATGTTAAAAAAGAAGACAAAAATCCTGCAGGGCACATTCTGTTTGTTGCATTGCCCTAGGACATGTTTACACAAGAAATAACACATCTGCTGGCACAACAGTCCTGCTGGACTGACAGCCGTGGTACCCTGTGCCACCTCTGCAGCCACAGGGGGTTCTGAACTGTAGCACATGGCAGGTTGAGCGTGGCAGGGTGAGCCACTGCCAGAGGAAGCACATGCAAATGTTAATGCAGCAGCTGGAGAGATGACTGAGCCGTGGAAAATGAAATGCTGTCAATACAAGATGGGAGGAGTAAAGGTTGGAAGCAATTTCGTATTAAGCATCCTCGAGAGCAATTAATTAGCATGACAAATGCCAACACCCTCTGCATTTCCAGGGTGACAGGCTGCCTTTGTCTCCGAAATACCCCAGCCCTGGCACATCCCAGGATGGCATCCTGAGAGAAGGCAAACACGATGCTTGCAGGTGAGAGTTGTCTGCTGACAGACCTCTCCCCTGGCTCTTACTTTCATGCTGTGATTACCTGGTATCTTGTGGGCTTGTTATAAGCGTTCTTCCCAGAAAAGCTCTCTGTGTTTTGAATGCTAGAGTGAAAACGAACTTTCTGAAATTATAAAACATCATGATATGATTAAATCAATGATAACTTCTCATACCCAGATAGTCCCAAACTAAGCAGAGCTTTAGAAAAACAGTAGGAAATGGTTCTATGTACAGTAGAGTAAAAGCCAGAACATTCAGGCCAAAAAAGTAAACTTCTGGAAGACAGAAAAGAACAAAAACCACACAATTAATGGAAAAAAATCTGCATTCTCAATTATCTAGACAGAAATGGTGTTCATACACAAGTTTTAGACAACAAGGTGTTAAGTGGCACAAAATACTTTTATCTTAATGAGGCTGATGCTTATCAATTTAAAATAGCTTAAGAAAGATG
Organism: Petroica traversi; assembly: GCA_025920805.1. NCBI lineage: Eukaryota > Metazoa > Chordata > Aves > Passeriformes > Petroicidae > Petroica > Petroica traversi. Next base: position 8,672,903 of record JAHLSL010000025.1, on the reverse strand, counting down.
ACTTCTTGTATTTGGAAAGAACAAGATTGTGGTACAAAAGCAAATTCTACAACACAATTGATTTTCTCTGAGTCTTTTAAAATAGCAATACTCTTCGCTACTTTTTTTGGCTCAAGAAAAATATGCATTTTTAAAAACAGACCATTTTATTCTTATCACAGGTATCAAAGCTCTAGAGGCTTTCAAGGAGACTTTTCTGGACACTACACACAATACTTGTTAGAGGTTTCTTTAACTGTAATGCACCTCTAAGGTTTTTGGTCCAAGTACTAACAACAACAAAAAAATCACTTATTCAGAGGAATAAATATCATAGACTTCTGCACCTTTATGCAATTGTATGTAGAGGAGAGGCCTTGGATAAGGGCTTTTCTTCCCTGGTTCAACAAGAGATGCTGATTTTATTTTTCTTTCATGTCAGAATGTTTATAATGACTAGATTAGAAGTCTGAAGTAATAATGTAATTTAAAAAAAAATTTCTTACTTACTCATCAGATGAGTCATAAGCTTACAGAGGCTCTTGAAAATGATATGTGAACAAAATCAATAGGCAAGCAAGAAATGACTGATACTCTTAATTGTTTATGCTAAAGCCATGGAAAATAGGAATTTTGCATGAGTTTCATGAAAAAGGGCAAGCCAGACACTTTCACTCATGTGGCTTGGGAAAGGAGAGGCTTAGAGAAAATTTTATTACTTTGTTTTGGGCTTTGAAGCAGAAATGAAATTTCAATCAAAGCGAGCTTAGTGGGGTTTGATTCAAATAACATTTAAAAAACATTTTTAAGTAATTATTTGAAGTAGTTGAAGGAGAAACACTTCTTTCATTTCGAGACTCCACTGTTCTAGTGCTTCTTTCAGTAATCAATAGTAGTGGTAAATGAATTTGTAGACATGCTTGTCTATCTTGGCAGTGTTCACCATGTTGGTAGTTAAATGATTTGATAATACAGTGTAAACCCCACAGACAGACTTCTCCCTTCAATTTAGGTGCTAGCAGAGACTGGGTGAACACCAGACCTGAGCAGTTCTCTCAGCTCCTGGGAGGATGATCCTCTTTGGAGGCCGTGGGCTTCGCCTGCAGCAGAATGCCTCACCAGAAGCTGGATGGCTTACCACAAACTGGATGGCTCACCATGGGCTGGATGGTCACCATGGGCTGGATGGCTCATGAAGAGCTGGATGGTCACCACGAGCTGGATGGTCACCAGGAGCTGGATGGCTCACCAGGAGCTGGATGGCTCACTTGTTTGCTCCTTCAAGAGGTCCAGGCAGAACTTAAGCAGCCTACATGTCCCAAAGCCAAATTCTGCAAAGCCTCCTCCAACTTCTCTTTCCTTCTCCTCAGTCTCTCTTTCAAGGTTACAGCTGTGGGTGGGCTGCACCCATCTCACCTGGAGAGTGTCACCCAGTTGTCCCCTCCCTGGGCAGTGCCATCCAGCTCAGCTGGGAGTGCCTGGATCAATGGGCCTGAGCCAGACGAGTTGTGAGCCTGTTTGTGCCCCTGCCTCTGCCCTGTGCCCCCTCTTTGACCTTGCTTTTTTGGCCATGGAGTGCCAGCTTTTACAAAAATTACAAAAGTGCCTGTTTTTATTAAGGTTGCCCTTTCCCTGGTGTGAGGGTGGTGCCTAGTGCAAGGAGGCCGCACCTCTGGGAGGACCCTCTGATTGCAACAGCCAGTGATGGGGTCCTGTGAGAGGTTGTGCTGTCCCTGCTGTCCCTGTGTATCCTGCAACCCCCTCCAGAAACTCCCTCGTATGAATCCTTTCCACAAAGAAGCTGAAAAGTAGAGGTAAAACATACCCGTTTTTTGGAATTCAGCATCCCCATCTCAAGGTCATTTTCACAGTTTTTGGCCTTAGATTTGCAGAGCTTTATGAGGCACATTTTTATTCTCAGTATGAGATAATAAAATGATTTAGGGCTTGGCACTAGATTAAAAGGAGCAGGTAAAGTCCTTCCTTCATCAAAGTAGGATAGCCAGAGCTTGGCACGTGCAAACTTCCACTCCACATCCGCATCCTCCTTGGGAAGGGAAGAAGGAAAAACAAATCACATTAGTAAATTGGAAGGAATTTAGCTATGACCATGACAAACATACAGGTAGGAGTTAACTAGAACCAGATTCCTCCTGCCAGAACAAGACCACTGCACAAAATGTGTAGTTGTAGGCTTCTGTGTGGTAATCTCAAAATAAGGAAAATTTAAACAAAATGATACATAAACAGAGTATATGTGTCTTCCAAATATTAGACTATTTCCTTGTATATCAAAGGGGTTGTGTCTGTAACAAATTGGTGTATTTGCTATGCTGATAAATGAATGTGTCAGAACATAGAGACATGGAAAGCAGAAGAAACTTTTATGAGCACAACAACAGCAAAGACTGTCTGTGCTGAACTGCAATGCTCTGTGTCATCTGTTAGCACTGCATTGGCCTAGAATTCCCCATAGAGTGGCTCAGTCACTGCTTTCTTCTATCATCAACATTTCCTCATGGATCCTATCTGCATTCACCCTCAAGTATCCCTATACACCTTTATTCACCTACGCTTCTCCTACAGCCACTGGTGAAGGTGGAGAAAAACACCATCATTCAGTGTCTGTGAATCTCCTTTATGAATTGTCAAAGTGAGCCAGGATCACTTCCAAGTAACAAGGGCAAGGTTAGCAAATATTTTATGGAGGAAATAATTCACTTGGCATTTATACAGGAGGATGGTCAGGGCCATGTATCAGGATCATTTATCAGGCAGAAGAAAGCTGTCCAGCTTTGTTCATTGTAGTTTACATGGAGGGCAGAGTAGCAAGAGGTGTGGATCTGCCAGCTCCCTGTGTACATCAGTGTTCTGCTGGAATTCATAACCTCTGATTACCCTGTACCTCTGGAACCTGCTCAGGAACTGGCAGGACACAGTGGAGATTAATTCTGCCACGGATACAGCAATGTGTCCACCAGAGCAGCAGCATTGACTTCTGCGATTTGCTCTTCTCATGGTTTGGGGTTTCACCCCACAGAATCCTTAAGGTGAATTACAGAATAAACTAGTTTATTCTAGTTCTAATGCATTTCTGTTAAGTAGTTGAAAGTCCAACTGATGGGATTAGTTCTGTTTTCTTTCCACAAATCCAAGTTTGTCAGGAAGCACCAATACTGGAGGTATAAACAGAAGAAAACCGTAAGCAGGTGAAGAGAGATGTTAAATGGAAGGCAGGAAATTATGGTCTTGTCACTACAGCTAATAGTAAACCATCTGCCCACTGACCACAATGGAATTTAATTCCTAAGTAATGTCCCTTCTTTATGGACAGTAATGCCCAGGACAATATTGACCTTGCTCTTGTCAGATACACACTTTGTTAATAGGGACTTTCTCTGCAGTGAGTCACAATCCCTGGGAATGCTGAAAGATGTGTAGATGTGGCACTTGGGAACATGATTTGGTGGTGGTCTTGGCAGTGCTGGATGAATGGTTGGAGTTGATGATTTTATTGATTTTTTTCAACCTACATGATTGATTCTATGAATCTCTACTATCACTGCTAGTGAGGACTTAAATGAATTAGTATGAGAAGAACTAGTTTTTCCTCACAGGAGGATCTGGGCCAAACAGCTCACACTTGTTTTGCTTGCTGATACTTACAAGTAATCTTTGATGAAATTTTGAAAATTTCCATGCAATCAAGAAGGATGACAAAGCATTTTGCCAAGAAAATGGCCATCACAAAGTTTAGACTGGAAAGTTAATATAGGCCACCTATTCAGCATTTTCAGATATTTTTCTTCAAAACTTTCAAGATTATCTCTGTCTACTACAATAAACTAGAAAATGCAGCAAGAGGCTGAGACCCCTTCTGAAGTAGAGCTTGTTTCAGGTGAACAGGATTCCGGAAATTGCTTGATCTTAAGTGATTAGAAATCTTTGGAGAAATGACTCTGCTTTCTCCAAGCCTGAAAGATTCTGAGGCAGAGAGCATATATAAGGTCTCTCTGACATTTAGACTCAGCTACAGCATGCACAGGATAGAGTTATATTTGTACTACAGTTCATGGATGAATCAGACATTACAGTGAGAAAATATTTTCAACCCTGGCCTTTTTCATTGTCAGGTTATGAGGGGAGAATAGGACAAGAAATTAATACAAACCCAGCTGCAGAATTTTGACATTTAACAAATCAGAAGCAAGAGGTGACTCAACATTAAGATTATCCAAATAATGTGCTTTCTTCGGCCTTTATTTAGATTATCAGGGAGTTCTTTATGTCCAAAGCATTTAGCAAATCCTCTCTGCTAATAGCCATACTATTGAGCAGGGCTGGCTAAACCTTGCAAATGCCTTGCTGTAAAAACCTATTCATATTTCTTGAAGGCTCTGTTTATATGCTTTAAAAATTGATTTTTCTATATGTTCATGAAGTCATATTTTGCAAATCGTAGAGACTCCTCAACAAAAAAATTGTATCAAGTTTTATGCCTAGTAGTTGGAAAAGATGGAATTTTTAAACATTTTTAGAATGCACTTGAGCTTCAGATCTACATGAGCTGGAGTGTTTAAGCAGTAGAGAACAGGGCAAAAAGTCAGAAGAAATATTACTCTGTCATAAGCAAACAATGCAGCTAAGACAACACACATGGATAAATTATCATAACCAACACAGGGAATAAAAAATATCCCAAACCAGTTTCATTAAATACATGTAAAGGAAACGGGATTTACTCACAGAAGGTCATTAAAAACAAGGAAGCTGAAATTTTTCCAGAAATGATTCATTGTTGATTATTCATTCAATCATGATTTGGGGATAGACTCAGCCTTAACTCTTACACTGTGTAAGATCTGTTTTCAGCTTTCTAACCTTGGAGAAAGAGTAAGCCACAGCCTCCTTGGATTTTTAGCATTTTCATTATCAGTAATAATTAAGTACATTTAGTTTGTAATCTGATTTCTTCTCTTACCTCAATTTCCTGATAGGAGTTGTTGATCATGGCTATTAGCATATTAAGCAGCACAACCACCATAGTCACGTTATATACTCCGTAGAGTACATATCCAATATTCTCAATGAATTTATGGTCATACTTCAGCACCACTGATATCACTTCAGATAAGCCAAATATTGACCAGAATAAGGTTTTAAAACTTTCTTCTACCCTAAAAATAAAACAAACAATCACTTTATAGAGTTGACACCAGGTTAGCCCAGCCACGTGTTAGTAATAAAAGCAGCAATGCACAAATATAAATATGTCTTAGCACAGTTACTGTAACCCATTTTCCATCACCCAGGGATGTGCCAAATAATATTTCCTGATGTGATAAAGGCATATTATTTCTGATTAATAAGACATAGTTACAGTGTGCCCTGATTTGCTCCATCTGTTCTTATCAGGTGCATTACATTTGGATTTTGTGTCCTTAATAGGGATGACAAATCCATGGGCAACTTGCAGTTTGAAACTTTTTATGTAGGGTTCTTCTACTCACTCACTCTTTTTTCTTCCTGAGAAGATAGAACTGAGTCTGACCTCCTTTTATGCAGTTTCCAGGGCAGAAGAGAAGCATCTCTTTTACCCAGGAGAAGGGACCGGAAAGTTCTGCTTTGTGGCATTAATATAAAAAACACAGAGTGCAAATATAATCAGACCATAGTCTGATTTTCTTCCCATCCTGCTTTGGGACTACAAATATGTCAGATACTCAAGCATTTGTAGGAAAAAAAATTAGACTTAAGGAGTGGTAGAAGATGTTGCAGAGAGGCGTTTTGATTTGATTATTATCCTCGCTTGAAAGTAGAAAGGAACAAGAGGAAAATTAAAAGGTTGAAAGATAGAAAAAGGGGAATAAGCCAATGACAAAAAGAAGTGGGGCTGGAAAGAATGTGGCTGAACAGACAGGTCAAAAGGACAGTCTGATCCAAGGAGTTGGGGCTGTCAAGGGAGGGGAGCAGCCACAGCTGAAAACGGCAGGAGGAGGAAGAGGAGGGATGCTGGCACATTTTGAAAGCATTTTGCCTAATGTTTAATTTAGAAAGCATTTTGTCTTTGCCGAGCAGTCCTAAGCCCGTTAACAGATAATTGCCTCCTCTCTCCTGCCTGCCAGGAGGTGAACACCTTCAAATGAAACAATGCCGTAGACAAAATTATTTTGATGAAATATTTTTTTACTAGGGTGACTAATCCTGCTAAATCTGTTTATAAAAACAGCTTATAGGCACAAACATGGCATATTCTACAGGAAAAAAATAAGCTTTAGATCCACTCTAATATCAATTACACCATTCATGAAAGCAGGAGAAATTAATTTTAACCCTTTGAAAGGCTGGTGCAGATTGCTGGGCAGTTCCTTTCTGCTGCAGCAAACTGGTTTTTAATTCCCATCATAATTTGTGGTACTCCATAATACATTTACAAGTAGTAGTAAAAGCTGCAGTAAACAGTGTAATATTTACACTGCATGTTGTCCACTGGGGAGTAAATATGAGTGATGTTTCAAATAAATGTTGCTCAACTTTATTGATCTCCAGAGCCACTGATACCACACTCCCTGACCCCTGTTTTTGCTCTGCATGGCTGCAGAGATACCCTTGTGGGATGATCTCTGACTTTCCTACACTCAGGTGCCACCACTTTTCCACTTGCTGCACATTTCCTCTGCTGTAATACTCTGTTGTTTTCTCCTGCCCTCACCTGCAGCCGAGCTGACCTGGCATTAATGGGTCAGGTTCCCAATCTGGCCACTGCTTCTTTGATCGATGTTGTACTTTCCAGTTAACACATATTACACCAAACATCTCTGGCAATGAAACCCGCCACCTAAATGATTTCTCAAACTAATAATAACCAGCAACCCGGCCTTGAGCCCAGCTGCACCCTGCTAGTAACTTTCCTTTTTAATTTGGGGAGGTTCCCGATGTTTTCCACCCTGACGCAGGTGATACAATGTATCAGCTCTGCTCCTTTTCTGCAGCTTAAACATTAACCTGTATACTCGAGAGGTGCCAGATTCTCCTTGAAAAGTAAATTGACAGCTGCAAGCAGCCTTGACTGCCCTGAGCCCCCAAGGAAAGGGCAGGGGTGCCAGACTCCTCTGTAATGTTCACAAGCCTTATTTCCAGTGTCACTTGAGAGACCGGCGGTGGAGAGCTTGGCCTAACTTGTAGAACTCAAATGATGTTTAGCAGTGCTCCCAGGCTGATACAGGTCTCCCTCTGTCAGAGGAAATTATTTAAGGAGACCTTGTACTAGTCCATCCCTACCCTTCAAAAAGGCTGGATGACTCTCTCCTTCTTCCTACATATTGCTGCCAAATCACATTTGGGAACATCAGTTGGGCTTTTGTTTTGTTTTGTTTTGTTTTGTTTTGTTTTTTTAAGAACATCTCACTAGAACATGAGAGGAGGAGGCTGGGAGCCAAATTCTTAAAGATTCAAAGATGCCAATGTGTCTCCTTGCTGCCAGCTAAGCAATTTACCCCCTTCCTGCAAGGTCAGCAGGTGTTTTATCCTTCTCAAAGTCAAACAAATGAAGACATGAATGAAGTCAGGAGTCCTGCCCAGGCTGACAGCTCCTGGCAGCAGGAGGGTCTGGCAGTGACAGATTGTCTCATGCTCCTTGAGGAGGTGGGTACACATCAATCACCCTCTTTACTATGGTAGAATTGACTGTTGCACTGGGAGACCATAGAGATTGATTGTTTGTTTCATTATGCTTATTTCAGTAAAATTTAAAGATTTTTATCAAGGAAGATGATGCTTCCTAACAGACCATAGCCGATCATCCAGTTGCAGATTTTCCTTGCTTTTGTAAGCAGCAGAGTGCTGTTCATCAAAAAGGATCATGGCAAGGCTCTGATTTCATATCAGTCTTGTGCTCTCCTCTTTAAGAAAGCTTAAGGCATCCTTTCAGATTTATCTCCTTAAATGAGTTTGAGAACTAACTGCCAAAAAAGCAATGCAGCCAAAATAATCTACAGAACTACCACATTTTGCCAAAGCAAAACAAGTAGAAAAAGGCCTTCAAGCCTTGAAGTAGCTTATGCACTGAACAGTGAGTCACATTTCCCTCTTGGGAGAGTGAGACAGAGAACGTTGCCTTGTAGCCTTCAGCCTGATTTCTGATGCAGAAAGCAAGATGAACACAATCAGCCTTGCCTCCATTTCGATTTTGTTTGCATAGCATGTTCTTAATTACAGGCTGTTTCAAGAGCTGTGTGCTGTACACAACATCTGATAAATAGATAAACATAGCTGGTGTGGTGGCAACTGCTGTGGAAATTATCTGCTCTTCAGTGTTGAAAAACTTCCAAAAATTTTTGAAAGTATCCCATAGTTAGTTAAATAATCCCTATATTTAACTGTATGGAGTAAAGACAACTGCATCCTTATTCCCATTGTTTCCAGAACATCAAAATGAAAGAAATGACAGAAACTTTGTATAATAACTCAAATCAGAGGCCCCTGGGGTGCTGTGTGCTTGCTCTGTAGATGACAATAGAGGAGAAACTGAGTACACAATTTCAAAAGTACAGTAGCAAGGGAAGGTGAAAGTTAAACCAGACATTCACTAACTATTATCATTAGAACTAAGCAAGCAATTCCCTCAGAGTACACTCTTTTTTTCTGTTTACGTACTGCCCTGAGAAGGTGTGCTTTTCTTAAATGTGTAATTTGGAGTTATTTTAGTGAGCAGCTGTTTGTCTAAGGTTTCCCACTGAGGCAATCCAGGGAGCTGTCAACACTCTTTGAACTGGCCACTGTCAATTAAGTGTACAAATTCAATGGGTCTTTTTCTGTCACAACTGTCCAAGTGACCTCTGTGAATCAGGTCCCACAGTTAAATAGTCACATTTCTGACTACAAAACTCGCTGTAAAATTTTACCCATCCTCATTATAATTCACAAACATGTCCCATCTGATATTGCTGAAATCACAGAAGGCTTACGAGGACACCAAAGTAAGCATTACCCCTTTTTGCCACAGTGATTTTTCAGTGAATGAACAGCTGAGTTCCTTATTCAGCTCTAACACTGAAGTCTTCCTCCTTTCCATGAGTAAGTCAATGGCAGCAGGAGACCACCACCTTCAGCTAGGCCAGAAAGTAGCCACAAAAAATAGAGCGGGAAATGTTACTAAAACTGGTGGCTGTCCATCTGCCAAAATAACCTTGTAATTAGCTTATTAAAATTGTTTGAGACTGTCAACCTCAGGGCTTCTGGTTTGTTGCATGGGATGTCTAAGAAGGATTTTTGGAAAGAATGTGAATCTATTATCTTTGTTTCACATGATGAAAGGGCTCATTTTCACTGATCGTCATTTGCCACTCCTGTGTGTTTAAAGCATCAGAAGAAAGTAAGTATTTTTAAAGTCTCTTCCAAATTCTTAAAAGGAAAATTTATGTACATGAAAAATTTGCTTTATAACAACCTAAAGTCCCTCCAGGATAAGTAGTCAGCAGGCTGAAGTTAAGGAGTATCTCTCCCCAGTCGAAATATCCTTTGGGTATTTAAGCAATCCTAATGTGAGCAGTCATCATTTTAGTGAATGTTTGATCATTATTTCAATCAAAAGACAGTAACTACTGGAAGATCGACTTAGATAATGAGTGCTAATAAGAGAGTTACTGCACTGAATTGCACCAGCGACTGGAATTTGTCAGTGATGTTCTCCAGGGATGTGCCTGGGGAACGCCATAAGTGAGGGCTGCTGTGCCACCAGGCAGTCAGGGATGGTACTGTCTTGATTCTCATTAAGTCTTGTGCTTCAAGGACATCTTCTTTTCAAATATGAAGCAAGTAACATCCCACACCCTCAGTTCTCCCTCACTATTGAGCACAGATAGATGTAAATGCATCTGGTCTCACAAATCCTTCCATTAAAATGCACCCTGAGGCTACAGGAGAGGTCTAGAAGGCAAATTTGGCTCAACAAGGGAAAGTAAACATTATTTTACAGGTTACAAGTCACACAAGAGGGTGGTGTGGGGAAACTGGAAGGCAACAGCCACTTGCAGGACAGAAATGATGATGAAAAGGCCGCTTCTCCAAGAGGAGTGATGAGCTAAGCCCCAGGCTTGCTGTGTAACATGTTCCAGAATTGACACATCAAATGTGGCATCAAGTGACAGCTGGGCACACAGTAAGCACTGTGGGCTCAGACACTGTCTGTGGAGTGGTTTCTGGGAAGTCAGCTCATAGCAAGGGGAAAACGTCATGCCAAGCTTCCCACACACACAGGTGTGTGGGAAGGAAAGCCCCTCCTGTGTCCCTAAGGCAAGTAAAGGTGGATTTGTGAGACTCGGAACTGACTGTCCCAGTGATGTGCTGGTGCCGCATCACAGTGCAAGGCAGGAGGCTTTCCCCTGGATGCATGGGACACATTCTTCAATGGGGCTGTCCCCTGCTCTGAAAACCCCTTCAAGAACCTCAGCTGTCCCCCACAGGATTGGGACTCGTGTTCCTGGGTCCTGGAGAATTGCGACTTCACTTGGTCCCGCTGCCAAAGGGCGGTAAGTTCAAAAGCAGCTGCACCTGAACCTCATTCCATTCGCATTTGCCAACACCTTTCTCTTCTCAACATCTCTGACAGGGTGGGGGAGGGACGCGCAGCACAGACAGCTCTACAGGGCTATGAGTGCTGGCAGGTGAGCATGGCCCAGGCCAAGCCACTGTGGAGAGGAGCCTGGCGTGATGTTCTGTGCAGCTTTCACATGGCTTCTGCTGAGAAGTTCCCAGTCAGGACTTAAATCCCAAATCCCAGGCACCCTGGTTGGTTTTGCTCTGTTTTGAGCAGCATGACCAGGAGCTGTCTCTGCAGAAGGGCATCCAATAATCACAGTTGCACTCAGATGATGTTGTAAAACAAATCACAAAATCACAGAATATTCTGAGTTGGAAGGGACCCACAAGGACCGTTGAGTCCAACTCTTACATGAATGCCCCATGGGAATTGAACACACAATGTTGGCTCTTGGAGAAGCAAAATCCATCCTTATTTTACATACATTTCATCTTAACAGATTTAAGAACAGTAATCTTAAGTTTAACTTCTCCACTGCCTCTTGACACGTGGAACTGAACCCCCCACAAAACATTTTCCTAACCTGCTATTTTGATTTTCAGAAATAACCACTTCTGAGCTGCTCCTCTCCCTACACTCAGGCCTAGAGCAGGCTGCCAGGGCTGCAGGCTGTGGTGCAAGTTTCCCTGTCGTAACCTGGGTGTGATTTCCCCACACAGCTGCAGCAGAAACTGCCTGAGCAGACCTTGCATCAGCAGTGGGCCAGGTGGGACCGAGCCCAGGAGAGCGACCTCTTTCCCGTGGGTACTCACGTTGTAAACGCGGGGTTGTACTTTGCACCAAGGTAGTAAGAGTACAGGTTGAACATCCCAATCATGAAGGCTAGGAACACCATGATGAAGATGACCATGAACTTGAAGATATCCTTCACAGTCCTCCCCAGAGAGATCTGCAGGGGGCCGAAGCTTTCGTTGGCTGGAAGAATGTAAGCAATGCGGGAGAAGCTGAGTACCACAGCTATTGCATACAGGCCTTCTGAAATGATTTGAGGATCCGAGGGGAGCCACTTGTTCCTGGCTAAAACAATACATGTACACTGGGTGTTAGTAACAAAAAGGCTTAGATGGAAGCTACTATGATACATGGCCCTTTTACAGACTGAATCCTGCATTTGTCGAGGAGTTAAAAAGAAAAAAAAAACAACTTTGGGGCAATTGTTCACTGGACCTCAACATGCTGTACAAATTGGGTGAACTAGTTGTATTTTTCACATGGTAAAGGCAGAAAATGACCAAGTCACTGGGATTTACTGAAGCCACACTGTGAAGAAAACCAGCATGGTTTAAACAAACTTGATATTTTCTGTTTCCTAGTTGAATATCAGTTGTGCTGTGCCTTTTCCAATTGAAGATCTCCTTGAGATGGAGAATGAAAAGCACAATACAGTGGAATATAGCTGTAGATTTGGATACAGGGCACTGTCAATATTTTGAAAGGAAGCATAGGGAGACCAAGATCTCTATCCCCACCATTAGATAAGAACATTAGGATTTATTCAGATAAAGCAGGTATAAACATTAAGTGTACCATTTTCATGTTACCTCTAAATTTAAACCAGTTTCTGAAGTCTTGTTACTCTAATATTTTAACTTTGGAAAGCTCCAGATATGCATAATGTACTTAGTCTGCTGAAAATGTAAGCATTTATATTAATATGGCTTATAAGTGTCCTTGCATCAACTGAGGTTCTTGATGGAAAGACTGTGACTCACAGCTAAAACATATGACATCTTCCTGGCCACAGCAGTAAACTTAGGCATTATTTGCAGCAGTCTAAACCAAAGGAAAAGCAGCAGGTGGAGGAATTCACAGGATCTCATTGGGATATTCTCTTCTGGACCCTTTGCACCTTTGTATCATGAACTCTCTTTAAATGAGTGGGCAGCAAGCCAGAGAGGGAAAAGCCACAACTTCGTCTCTGTGGCCTCTTGCTTGCATGGGCAGAGAGGGATGGAAGAGGCTGAGCTGGGGCCACCCGGATCCTGTGGCTCTGAACCTGCTGTGGGTCAGGCATGTGGCTCTGGGACTGTGTGGGGCATGTCTGCAGGGGAGGAAGTGCTGCCTCAGCTCCCCTCTCCAGCCCAAGCACAGCACTAGAACAACCACATGACAGCTCTAGGGAGCGAGTGGTGTTCATTGTGCCCATCTCTGGAGCTCCTGCAGCCTCTATGGGAGCAAAAATTTCCATGGATTTTACCCAGGGTGGCATCTAGATCTTGTAGAGGTGTGCAATATCTCAGTCCTCACACAGGTGTGAAGCTTTATTTATTTCTGCGTAGCAAAGGAAAACCATTTCAGCCATCCAAAATAACATTTTCAAGGCACTGCTGCTGCTTGCGTTTCCCAATGTCAGCACTTATAGATGATACAGGCCCTACATAAATGTGGTTTTGAGGAGCAGCAGCTATTTTCATTGCTATTTTTATTGCTATTTTTACTTATTTTTATAGAGGTTTTGTATGTTACAGAAGTACAGAGTTACTGCAGCCTCAGATTCTGTGTTTGTTCACACATTTCCCTTCTCATTTGGAAAACCAAGCAGATTAATTAATCTGTAATTTAAATTATATTCTTCTCACTCCCAGTTCCTGATTATCTGGTCCTCAAGTTACTTTTTCAAGATGTGATTGATCTGAATGTAGCCATAGCACAAGAACAGAGCCTGAATGAAGTTTGGAGCCTTTCTTATTGGTTAGGAAGATGGCTGGAATGGATAGATCTAAGGGAAATAATTTGCTTTAATTAGAAAAAAAACCCTAGATAAATATAATTTTTAAAAAGCTGTTTTCAGTAATACCACACATTAACCTAAAACAACAGGAAGTGTTAGATAGCAAAAAGCATCTTACCATAGGTAAAGTAAGCAACTTCAGGGGGAAGGGTGACATTATTGAGGTCATCATCTTGAACGTACTGATCTACGTACTGTTGTGCCTCAGATGCTTTGAGAAAAGCCATGAACCTGGCAGTGAACGATGCCACGAAGATGGACAGCATCCCAAAGTCCAGCAGGTTCCAGAGATGCACCACATATTCCCGTGGACCCTCTTCCCAGATCTCCTTGCACTCTGACCATATCATACCTGTGGAGGGATCAGAGCTTCTTTAACTGGCAAACACAGAGGTGTTTTTGTATTCAGGCAGATCTGTTTCCTGCTTGCAGTGGGTTCTAAGACCAAAGCAAAAGACCGTTTAATTAAATGAATTTATTGAGAATGGCTCATGTCATGTTTTCTAAAAAAATTAATACACCTTGGTAATATGTCCTTTTGTGCTTATGAAGCAGAAATCTCAAAATGTCACTATATAAGTCAATGGAAAAGCTGGTTTCTGATGATGACAGGAAAAGCAAAGTTCAGAAATTCTGATGACACTAGAAAATTCTACTGCTGATGTACTCAGAAAAAAATGTAGATTTCCTCTCTTGTCCCCAAAATGACCTTCCTACACTGCCGCTGAAGATGGCACTCCTTGCTCTGCTGCTCTTTTCCTCCTTCCCTAAAATAATGGGTGTGTCCATTTTGCGAATGCAAACAGAACTGTTCAAGAGTAAGTTTAGTATGATTAAAAAAGGCTAAGACAGAAGTTTTGTCCAATTTCATAAAGCTTTCTGTATTAAATAATGAATTTCCATATATTAAAATCTGACCCACCACTTTGAAAACACTGAGTTTAGCCCAAGTTTAGGATTTCTGACAACAGACTTACAAATAAACATAAATGCCATATCCAGTGAGTTCAAATATTTGACATCCATGTCCTACTGGGAAGGGCTGGGGTGGGCAAGTGAATTCAGGTCAGACTCACAAATTTGCCCAACTCTCAATCCCAGCACGGCTCCTGGGCTGAAATCATACTCCTAAATAGCTAAAGTGTTGGAATATTTAACCCACTGATAAATATTTCCTGCACTCTATCCAGTCCTGTTTCCATAGCAGCAGCAAAATTCACATTTAATCAAGAAGGAGCAGCGCCTGCCAATTTCCATGTGACCTCCTGCAATCTTCTTCTTTCTGTGAACTCCTTTCATCCTCTCTCCTGGAAGCTCACATGGTATGGCATGTAAATGCATTTGCCTGGCCACTTCTGAGCCTCCTTGAAGCACAGGGTGTCCCCAGAGGTGTACTGGGAAGCCAGGTTACTGGGAGGGAAACAGGTCAGTGGGAATTTAGCCTGAGGGTGGAGGAGTGAACTGCTGCTGTCAGTCCACATGCTTGGAGAAGGATTTAAAGAGAAAAAGGAAAGCTGAGCTATCCATAGCACCATCAGCCAAGGTCACAGCGAGCCCATGACCTGCACAGCCCTGGAATCTCTCTGGAGGTGTATCATGATGTAGGTTATGCCCAGTGTAGGTCTGTCTTGGGAGAGAGCCTGAGATCTGCAGAATGCTGAGCAGAGCAGAGGGAGGGCAGGAGTGGAGCCTCCCAGCTCTCCTCCTTGATGGTGCTTTGCTGTGTAAAAGCAGGAACTTCATCACACATTGTCACTCACCAGGACTGAGATTTAATAATAAATAGCCTAAGGGAGAAGGTGGAAGAATTGGTTTCTCAGGAATTTTCCTGGAGCGAGGATGAAATATTAAAGAAACATTTTTACCTTGAAAAAAAGCATCCCAGAAATGATGGAGAGGAGCCATTAGCCCTGTGCATTACACATGGGTGCTTTTTAAAGGTACTGAAGCACTTAAGGAAATATCACATGCATGGTAACATTGCCCAACAAAGCACTTGTTCACTGGTGACCAGAAATGACTCCCATCCAAATTTATTTCTAATCTTGCTCACTTAATATACCTAAGTCACAGATTAATGGAGTAAGAAGTGTCTAAAACTGAGGAGACAGACTAAAATTAGAATCACTCTGTGAAAGTAACGTGCTATTGGCCTACAATTTCTACCATTCTTTTCCCCAACTTTGTGGCAATCATTTTTTTAAAATGTCTATTCAGAACAAGTAGAAAAGTTACAGTAATTACTTAGTCAGCACTGCTGGGTAATTGTATATGCATTGTGAGAGAGTAATTCAAAGCTTCTCCTTAGTAGTAGTATTGAGAAGAGAAAAATTGGCTAAAATTCAGGGGATGGGACATAAGATGAGGTGCAAGAAATAAGGAGAAGCAAGTAGGCAAAGTGGCTCTGCCAGGATGTGATTACATCTCAGGGTGGTGTTTCTGAGGCCCCAATGGCTCTGGCAGAGGGTATTTCCCTGAGTTTGATGCTCAGATGTGGGATATGAGCAGCTCCTGCACTTCAGCTTCTGTATATCTTTTGTTACCACAGCAGGGATAATCAGAAATGTCACTTTGATGTGCAGTTCTGGTTTCAGCAGGGGAAGGAGAGTCAAAATACAGGTATAACCCGTCTGGAAGAGAAATGGGACTCTGCAAGATGTGCTGTTCATCACCTGTGCACAAAAAGCAACAGGTTTTTATATCCTGTTGCCTGGTACATAAATCAGGGGCAGCTGATGTTGCAGGGCTACCTTTGAGCCTTTGAGCCTTCCTGGGTCCACCAAAGGCTGTTGGATTAAGAGATTAAGAGTGCTCAGATTGCATCTACCCAGAGTTTAACTGCTACCCCAGCTGCTTTTGCAGTGGGGATTTAGAAATAAACCCTCCTGCTTTCAGTGCACACTTCTGACATATTACTCACAAGGAAAATCCCAGTCTTCCTCACTTGAAGGCAAGAGATGGGAAGACCTGGCCACAGGGAAGAGGCAGCCAAGACATGAAATAAGCCCTGGGTGCCTGAGCTGAAATTGCTGTGCCCCATGTACAAGGGGATGTTGGACTTGTTTAACCACATGAGATCCCCATGATTCCGTTTCTTAAACTTGTCTGGATGATGCATCACATCCTTCAGGTGGTCAGCCTCAGCACTTACCATCTGCCAGCTTGCTGAGGGCGCACTCTGTCTGTGTCATTAATGTAGGTATTAAATAACACTGGTCCCAGTACAGACCCTTGAGGGACACCCCTTGTCACTGGTGTCCATCAGTGGACTCTGTGCCACTGACCATGCAACCCTCCAAAAGTTTTCTTATCCATCCATCAGTCCACCCATCAATTCTGTCTCTCTCTGATTTAGAGAAAAGGATGTTGTGGGGTTCCATGTCAAAGGCTTTACAGGAGTCCAGTTAAAAAAACATCTGCAGCCTGTTCCTTGTGGACTTACACAGTCACTCCATCAGAGAAGGCCACTATGTAGGTCTGTGTTGGCCGCTTTAATTATATTTCTACTTACATATATGTATTTATAATACCTATAAGATTTTAGCACCAAAAGCTGCCACTGTTAGTGCTTTTACAATCCTTAAAGTCCAGAGTCATGCATGGGGCTCAACAAGTGCAGGTGTCTGCAGGCAATGTGCACCAAACTTTCACCTCAATATTGCTGAAACATTATTTGAAGCTTTATGGAGGCAGGCAGGTAAAATGGCCAGAGAAGATTGTCAGTGCAGATGTAGGCAATCATTAGAAAATCTCATTATATTCAGGAGTCTGTACAATGAATCACCTTTCTTCTCCCAGAAAAGGGAAAAACTTCACTTTAAATGAAATATTTTCTTCTTCATCTCACAGGAACTCAACAGGCAGACAGATACCTACTGCCTATAAGAAACGAATACCTAGTTTAAAATCCAATAATCTTGTCCAACTGCTTTAATATAATTTTATAAATATATCTTACAGTCTTACTCTATCCAGTCTGGTATCTATTCAGTATTTTCTAGCCTAATATCCTGTATGGGATTCTGATTATCACGGGGACATGGAACAAAGAAACATTGGCCAGGAAGTCATCAGATAGAGCAGCCATATCCTATTTTTTAGGGGAATTCAATGCCATCAGTATTTATGGAACAGTGGAATTATTTGCAGCTATAAAAGAATCGAAATCATGGTGGTGAGCAAAAATATCTACAGAAGAGGTAGACAAAGATTTTACAGAGTTGATAAACTCAATTTCCCAATAAATCCTTCTGAGCTTGTTTAGATTAGTGGTTCAAGTGAAGACATGCCAGGAGTAAATTGTGCCAGCAGGAAAAGTAAGATGTCTGAATTTGTCTAAAATTCCTTAGAAATTTAACTTGTGTATGTGGCACGCTTTTGCATTCAAAGGATTCACCCACATGAATCCTTACTTTGTAGTTGTTGAATAAGTTGATTTCTGTTAAAATATTTGAGTACTGCACTGTCCTCTCACCAGTAAAGATTTCATACTACAGATTTCATAAAATCCAGCTCTTACTTGCCTAGCAGGTTTCATACTAGATCTTTGAGTGCCTTACAAAAAAAGCAAATGACATTATACTCATTGTGTAGACAAAAAGCTGAGGTTCAATGAATTATAGTAGTATCCCAAGGCAGGGTAAATCAGACAGACTCATCACACTTCTTTCTGTTCACTTTGTCCTAGAGTAAAGCCACCAGTTTCTACTGTAATATTACTTTAAGATGCAATGATTAAACCAACAAAGGTAAATAGGCAACATCTATAGCATTTACCGTGGCAAGTGGAAAATCAGGAAACTGAGAATTTGCTGAGCGTCATTCAATGTTTTCAAAAGTGGTGAAGATCAAATCTTTTTTGCTCCTCTTTTAATCAAAACTCTTGGCATCAGCCTCTTGACTCATAGTGGGTTGTTCCAGTTTTGTGGATTTTTCTTGGTTTGGATTTTTTGTTTGTTTACCTTGTGGTTTTGTTTGGCTGGTTGTTTGTTTTTGGTTTTGTTTTTTAATTTTATACTTTGTTTTGTCACCGTCTATCACGCTATTCCTAATGAGGTTACATTTCCATGGAGGACTTGTGAACATTTTTGTGTTACTTACCCAATACCCACTTCATTATCAGCAGTTCTGTCCATGAGAACTGGGTTGTTTTGACTCTGAATATTTGTTTTGGATGATCTGTGATGGTCTCGTTGGGGAGATTTTTGACTCCCTCAAACCGATCTGAAGCATTCACTACCAACAGTCCAAGGAAGATTGTGAAAGAAACTGCATGAGCCACAAACTTCATGAAAGGACTTCGAAGGGTACGTCCCAGCTGCAATGGAACACACACAGTTGTAAGGTTTTATTTAGTCACCTCCTAGAAGTTTTTTCACTATGAAAATTTGAAACCTTTTGCCCACAGTGAAAAGAATTCAGTAATTGATTCTGGATCATTAGCTAAATAGGGTGTAGATTTGTTCAAGTTGTTATTTTCTATTACTAGACATTATGCATTGGGTAATTTTCTATGCATGGCAATGCCCCTTTAAACCCACATGTAGTATCTAATTGTCCTGGCCATATGGTGAGTGGAAAATGAAGAGACAGGACATTTGTATGAGAGACATGTTTGTTTGTGTACGTGTTATATGAATGCACTCGTGTGTCAATATAAATCCTAATGATGGACACAATTCTCATCCTTCAGTCGTTGTTATATGTTAGAACCTTTTATTAATGGTGAATTCTTGGTTCATTATCAGTGCATAAGAAATAGCCTTCTGTTTAAACATTCTTTAGTAATGCTTTTCATATTCTCTGCTATAATAGTCTTCTCTCATAATTAGTACAAAAGCTGGAGAATCACTCCCAGAACACAAGGATTTATTTCAAGACACTAAGCCAAGAAGCAGAGCAGCAGGTCTCTTCACTACAGATAATATTTGCTCCTCTCTTCTTGAAAAGCTTTCTTTGTTAATGAATTTAAATATTACTCTTTTAATTTTACATTTTCTGTGAACCAAGGAAACATAACTGCAGAAAGAAAGAGTAGAAGCATTTTCTGGAGCCCTAGGGCCGAAGCATGTAGAGTTTGGCACATCAGGGAGCTATGGAAGAGCTGGCCTGGATGGGGCCTTTCCAAATCCCCTCAAAGAAAATGGGATTTTTTTTTTTTCAGTATATTACTCATTGATTCATTCCCCTTGATGCCAAGGTATCATCCATTTTTTCTTAATATCTACTGATTTCATAATAAACCTTCACAGGAAAAAGGACATAAAAAGTACGTTACTTGTTTTCTTATTTGTCTCCAATAGCAGATTAATTCCAAGGAGCCCCGGTCTCTGCTCATGGCAGAACAGGAAATATTTCGAAAGAAGAGGTCTCTAGGTCTAGCAGAAATTCAAAGGAAGTCCTAGGATTCTGGAGTTTATATATTTTTCTTATCAGAGTTTTTTAAATGTCAATTAAATATTTTATAAAGTTGACAGAACATGAAATCTTATTGGAAAATGTGCATGTTTTTAAATATTGGAGAGGCTTTCCATTAAAGAACATGAAAATATCTGCTCTTTGCCCAGGTTCTTATTAACGTTCTCTAAGGTATAAGGACATGTTTAACACTGACTTAAACCCAAGTTTATTTAATCTTGTCTAGGAGTAATATGGCAGATGTAGGAGTGGATGAAGTGTGTTAAAACCAGTCTCAACACCTGCAAGTTCTGGTTCACCCCCAGTGCTGTCACCCTTGGTGTAGTGCTAATTCTCAACAGTTTTTTATGGTTGGTATTGTGTAGATTAATGCTTTGCAGCAGAATTTATAATTCCAGGACTGAGCTGATGAGGTGATGGGATAGGTCTGAAAAATGTCCCACACAGTAATCATCTCAGATGTTTTCCTCCCATGACCTGAGAGAGTTCAGATTGCAAGAGTAAAGTGAAACAACAGCCATGGATTCTTAAGAAGTTTTAAGAAAGTGCATTTGCAATCTGTATGAGACTCATTTCTATGCTGAAGTCATTAAAAGAGAAAAAGCACTACCTATTGAATCATGAATCCTCTCCACAAATTAGATTTTTTCTGCTGTTTATAGAAATGTAAAAACAAAACAGCAAAAAAAAAGACCTTAGATTTAAAAATACCTTAGATTAAATTCTCAGTTATCAGAGAAATAATCCCGTGTGTTACAGAACCAAATTAATTCTCTGAGAAATTTCCCTTACTTCTCTCATGATTTAACAGAAATCTGTATTTAATTAGTGTTACATCAGCCTTTTTTCCCATTTATTACTACAGAAAGCTTACAATTATTTTTTTGAGCTGATGATGCTTTTTATATCTTTTAATGTCTGATTTAGCTAAGTGTTACAGAAGGTGTTGACTGAAATATTCTGTAAAAAATTAATGAAGTGTCAATTCCTCCAGCCAGTCTAACGCTAAGGACAAAAAGATTTTTCAAAAAACATGATAAAGCTAAACTCAAGGTGTGTAACTGTATGACTGTTTCAATTTCTTGAATTTTTAGAAAATACCATCTTTCATCAAACCAGGATTGCAGAGTAGTGTCTGGCTGTTGCTGCTAAAATAGAAACACTGACAGTGTGTGAATACAAAAGTTCATTCTTAAGAGACTAAATAATTTAATGATTTAGTATCCTAATCCTATGATAGGAAAATAATGAAACATACAGATGTGTCAAAACTAAAATATATAGTGTGATATCATTACACAATTTTCCAAATGCTTGAAGAGACAGGAACAAAAGAGGATACAAACATCATTAAAAAAATCCATTGCTATGTACAGTACTATACCCATAGAAGAAGCATGAAGGATACTATTGTAGCGATTTCATGTATTTTAGGGGTAAAAAGGTACAAATATGGCTTAGGCAGAGTGAACCATTAAAGTTCCAGTGCTAAAACAGTGCAGAGTCTGTTGCAGTGGGAGCTACAGTCCACAAATCCCCAGCATGGCTATAGGAAAATGAGAGAACAGCCCAAGCAATGTGTATGAGCAACCTCTCTTACTGCTGCAATGTTTGAATGTGCATTTCAACCAATCCAAGAAGAAAGAAAACACATCTTGAACCTCTGCAGACAATCCAGAGTCCCTCTTGCTCTTGTCATTACATTTTTGGGCCACAGACTATGCAATTTGTGTATCAAATCTCTTTTCTCTTTTGATCAACAAAGAAAAAAATGTTGGAGACCAACATATAAAGTAACAGTTTGTTTCAGTCATGACCTCCAGGAGATCGATGAGTCAGCAGGGCTATTTCAGGATAGGGTAGGCTTAAACTTCATAGGTCGTGGCAACTTCTCTGCATCCAGAAGTGGATGAATGGCTGACTGACACTAAAACTGGTTTTAATAAAGGCAGCTCTGTACAACTGAATGAAAAAGAATACATAATGTTGAGGGGCAAACTCTAGTCAATACTGTGTACCAAATTTTTGTGAATAGTATTCGGTATGGTACATTCTAACCCCAAAGGGCTTTATTAAATAAACTTTTCTGTTGGTGAGGATAGACTTGAAAGTATGTTCCTAGCTAAATACATCAGTGAAGGAATTTTAAATATTAATTCCTCTATTATCCTATGTGAAACTGCACAGTTTGATCATCATAAGAATGTGACACACAGTAGTGCTGCTCAGGACAACTTCCATTGCAGTATTCCACATAGAGATTTCCTCCATTTTTCTCACTGCCTTGGTCCAGAATTGAGCCCCTGACTCATGCTTGGGCACCTGTGTCTTAAGACAGGCCTGATTTAAGTTAAGTATCTTAAATTATTGTTACTATTGAAAAATCATTTAATTGTGTAACGTCAAGATTGCTTCCTTCAGTTAAAACCAAATAAAACACTTGTAAAGTTGACCAGGACAAAACTGGGCAGCTCAGTATGGAAATGCTGCCTATGTAGAATTTTCTGCAATGACACTCTGAGAGGATACCAGGTTCTTGGATCAGCTTGCAGCCCATGAAATTAATACTGATGATTTTGGGTGAGGTGCCAGTTCTTAGGGGAAAGATGCGTTTGTCATTCAGTTATTTCCATCACAGGTCCCAATCAGAAATCAAGACTACATTGTTCTGATCAAGGCAAATCCATGCATTAAAAGACAATACCTGCCTGAAAGAAATTTCAGTTTAACTTTGTGCTAGAAGGTTACATGTGGTTTTTCACCATCTAAAGTTGCATGAAAAGAAAGGAATACTGAAAAATGAGACTGCATGAAAGGTTTGGTGTAATGAAATCAAAGCTGATGAAAAGTTAAGTATTCCCCCCCCCTTTAAAATTCTAATACACCTACTTAAAGAAATTAAAATCAAGTACCTTTCTCAATCATTTATTACTTCTTCTGTAAAACTGTTTTAGTTTTAGAGGGGTTTTGCCTCAGTTTCTTTCCCCTAATTTTTTATGCTTTTCTTTTAAAGTCTCTGCTTATTTCTAGTCTAGTCTAGTTCTTCCCACCTGTTGCTATATTCAAATATGGCCTCTGTAATTCTGAGACTACACCACAAATATTGCTGTTGACTGGTGTGCCAACTCCCAACACAATCAACAGAGGTGAAGGAAATTAAATAGCTTCATAAATCCCTGCTAGACTGGGGTCTGACATGAGGGAATTGAGTGGTAATTCCATACAATAATTCCCTCTACGATCCAGCCAAAACCACCCACAGCGTGGCTTTCACATGTGCTTCTCTGTGAGCACCTCTGGAGTTCTGTTTGGTACCCGTGAAAAATGAGGGGCTTTGTACTGATACAGACCTCAAGGAGATGAAGTTATATCCTCATATACTCTAGCAAAAAGTACTCCTCTTGGAGCTGTTTTGGATGAGACCAAGGCTTAAACATGCTTTATTATCTCAGACCTGCTGAAGGACTGTTTTTCTGATTGTATTAATACATGTTTCAATTTATAGTCTTTATACTAATTGAAGGATCTGTAACTACTTGGGTTTGATAAATTTAGAAAGGATTCCTCACTGGTTTTTAGAGGAAATGGGAGAAGGTACTTTCAAGACTGAATACAATACCAGCGCCAGGGATCATTTTGATAAAAAAATCCCGCAAAGGCATCTACCTAGTAAGGGATGATATTGCTGACTATTGCTGAATGTGAAATTATCTTCTTCCCTGCCACCCTTTTTTTTTTTGTGGCAGGAGCAGTGACAAAGCTATATATCACTCAGCCACACACCTATTTATCTCCACTTGTTTTAGCAGACTCTTCCAGGATGAAACCTCTACAGATTTCCCACCACAAGCTACTTGAGGTTTTACCTAAGCTATTGATTTC
Organism: Petroica traversi; assembly: GCA_025920805.1. Lineage (NCBI taxonomy): Eukaryota > Metazoa > Chordata > Aves > Passeriformes > Petroicidae > Petroica > Petroica traversi. The sequence goes on along the minus strand of JAHLSL010000025.1, from coordinate 8,649,294 downwards.
CTCTGGTCCTTTGATCTCTTGGTCTCAACAAACTCTCCTCCTCCATCTGATCTATATTTAGGTATACAGCAGTATGCCAAGTTTCATCATATTTTCCCTCAAAACCATAAAGATTTTATGATGAAGTCTAGTCTTTGCTGCAACACTCAGAAGCTTCCTGGGGCTTGCTAGAGTTTCAGGCCCATGTGTCATAATAATGCTCCACTAACTAAAACCACAATAATTTTCCACTAACTAATACCACAATTATGCTCCACTAACTAAAACCATAATAATGCTCCATTAACTAAAACCACAATAATGCTTTATTAACTGAAACCACAATAAAACGCCACTAATTAAAGCCACAGGCTCAGAAAGGAGGAGGAAAGTTAACAAAGGAGCCCTGAAGAAGGGAGGAACCCACAACAAACAGTGCATAAAAGGAACAAGAGTTTAAACATCAGAGTTAACTAAAACAAGAATCCTTAGTTATTTCCAGTTTTGGTGGTTCTTCTTTCTTCACTCCACACCCACGTTGTTATTTCCTACATATTTCTTGTTCCTTTTGTTTTCTCGTCACCCACTCCTTCACCCTCTTTGCCCACCACCCCGTTTTTTTTTCCCTGATGAACCTCAAACCGTGTCAGTTCCATTTGTGACTGTCAAGGAACACCTCAAGCATCCTCTCCCCTGGGGCAATCTTAGATGATACCATGAATCCCAAGAACTTTACTGAAAAATCTGGGGTTTCACTCCAGGTCCTGGGAAGAAACGCCCATAGACCCCACAGACCATCAGGAATTTTTACCTTGCTGCAGGGAGCGATCCAGTAGGCAATGGCAAGGAAGGGCAGCCCAATGGAGACCCCAAAGACAGCCAAGAACTTCACAGCTATGGATTGCTGCCGAAGGCCTGAGAGGTTTTCATACCACATGGTGAGCAATTGCTGCTGGCAGTTGGGGTGAGCAACGAACTGCAAGAAAACCAGAAATAGAGACATCAGTAGCATTGTCTGAAGAGGATGAGATTTCAGGGAATAACCTGAACTTGCCCATGGAACATGATGAGTCTTGTCTTTATTGTCAAACAAACAAACAGAAAACTGCAAACCAGGCATACAGGACCCCCAGGTACTGGCAGAATGTGCATCATTTCTGCTCCTTGTCTTCTCTAGAGAAAGGCTGTTTTTATATGATTAAAAAGCAGAATGTCTGATCCAAACCCAAAATTCCATCAGTGGTCTGCGCTGGCAAAATGCCTCTGAGCAAGTTACCTCTTGTTAAGACAGTGTACTCTGAAATTCAGAAAAGATAGAGATACTTGGAAGTCAAGCTGAAAAACACTGTGATGACTTTGCTAAGGACAGAGCCCATTGACACAGCAGCTTAACACAGCACTAATATTATATTGTTCTATTCACCAGAAGACCAAAAGGGAGCCATTCTGCAGGGCTCTCCTGCAAATTATGAGATCTGTCTGGTATTTTGCTACCCTAAATGCTTTATCTCCGAGTACCTTTCAAAATATGACAGCTCATTCTTTACTGATAGGACAAAAAGACAAATTCAAAAGCAGAAGGAAAAGCTTTAGTGCTCTGGTACAGGAAGTACCTGTTTTATACCCTGTAACTGCGACTCTTCTTCAGTTTACTGTTCAGAAGTAAAAAAAAAAAAAAAAAAAAAAAAGTAAAAGAAAAGGTGAGCAGCAGAGAAGTGAAAAGGGCATTTTCTTAATGGCAAAATTACAGCACCACCAGATCCCACCTAACAGTTTTATAATAAAAAATTAAACTTCTTTATTTCATATTGTTCTTTAAGATGATTGAATTTTGAATGTGACTATCTTTAATCACTAAGAAGGATAATTAAAAAGCAAAATAACAGAAATAAAAAATGAAAAATAAATATGTTGGTGATGCAGCTAATTGCGTTAGCAGAACTGAGGGTTTAATTTATTTGTTCAGTGGCTGAATAAATGTTCCTAGGAGGGAAATGTAAAATGCTCTGCTCTTTCAAAGAGCAGAACTTTCTGGAGGTGAAGGGGAGGATTAAGGGAATCAAGAAAAAAAAAGAGAGGAGGAAAGCAGAGGCTGCTGAGGGCTTGGTAGCCACAGGGACAGGGTCCACACCGGCAGCCACCCCTTGCCCTCAAGGGATCAGCCGTTTTGGCTTTACCCAGCTGGAGGATATCAGCTGTTGTCTATAGTTTTCCTGGGACTGAAAAGCAGAGAAAATTTTAACTGTGCTTTCATCTTCACTGTCTGTGAACCATGATCAAATCGGCAACTTAATGGACTCTTTTTGAGATGTTTGCATAAGAAAACTGTTACAGTTCAGGAGGAAATACAGTTGCACAGTAATTAGGATTGCTGTGGAGTAACACTTTCCCTTCATTAAAAGCACATTAGCAGCTGTTTAAAATATTCTTTGGAGGAGAATTAGGTTTTGGTGTCTGCATTTCTCAAAAAAAAAAAAAAAGAAAAAAAGAAAATGAGAGTCTACCCCTCCCACTGAAAAAATAAATCAGAACAAAGAAAATTGATGGGTACTTTTAACCTCTTTTGTCTTTAGAATTTTTTCCTGGAAATATTAACATTTTAATATGCTTTCCTTTAAACTGCTTTCATAGGAAAGAAAGCCTTCAAAAAAGATAATTATAAATCATGAGTCCTAGTCCGTCTGAGTATTTAAAGTTTAAAGTTGAGGTGATGTCAGCAGTGTTACAAGGAGCCATTTCCTAATGCCCAGTGTCTATGTTTGTCCTAATGCCGCTTGGGCTCGTTATCTTTCTGGCAAATGGACAGAAAAATAAAGTGGAAGGAAGGTCAGTAGAGAATTGATCCCTTTTGCAAATTTTGTTTTCAGATACTATGAACTCAACAGCACTTCTAGTGACTAATGGAAAGGGAAAATGCCCTGGTGAATGTGCAGACTTCTGTGATGAAGGGTCCAAGAAACATCCAGACTTCTTCCTCCTCTTGCACTTGTTCACTGCACTATGAGAATTTATTCAAACAAAGAAATTCAGTTGTCCTTGGCAGTGAGACAGACAGACTTCTGGTTGGCATTTCAGAGACTTCATCAGACATTTTAATCTGTCCATTTTTTCACTTTGTCTGGGAACAGCTATAATGAAAATACAAATATAGGAAAATTGAGAAGGAATTGCCATAAAACCCAGTTCAGTGGAAAAAAAAAATATTTTGTACAAGACAATAAAGACAGGCAGAGTTGCATAGAGCCTTGATGGCATTCATCTTACTCTGATTATTACAAAAATGAGGGAAAAATAAGTTAAGGATCAGAAAGATCAGAGCATGAATGAGTTTTGATCTGTTACTTGCTTACTGCAAGCAGTACAGTTTTCATTGTTTTCTCTATCAGACATTAATGAAACACACAGTGACCCTTGGGGACTGTCAGCCCTCTCTGTATCAACATTTCAGAAATTGATCTTAGATCTCCTTAGAGATGTTACAGAGCCATTTAACTTTCTTTCTCCCCTGGGAATGGGCACTGACACCAAGTTAAAGATTACACTAATGCTTTTCTTAGTGAGTTAGGCACGGAGAAGAACAGAGCTTGAGACAAAAGCTTCAAGGCAGAATACTTCAAAGCATAATGACAAATGGTGATGTGAGATATTGAATTTCAGAGGACTGAATGCTGCAGTGCTTTTTCAGTGTTCCCATTAAACACTATTTTCCCTTCTTCAGTGCTGGAAAATGAGGCGAGGAGGCTTTTAGGGACAAACTGTGGGTGCTCCTGTGCTGCAGACAAGAAAGAGCGGTGTGACCAGGGCTGTGCAGAAGGGCAGGATATCTCTGATTGAAATGGAAGCACTGGCAGTGGAGGGGATTGCCTGGCTCCAAAACCAGCCACTTAAAAGCATTGAGTGCTTTATCTCCCGGGCAGAGCCAGTAAGGTAATGCATCAGGATCTGGGAGCTCAAGCAAAATATTTTCCACTGCTTCTGCATTCAGAAACCTCAGTGGGTCCCATGGCTCTGTGATCCCAGTAGATGTCAGTGGTTTTTCCTGCTACTGTGCATACTCTTGATACAGGAAGGAAATTGCACTTCCCTCCAGCCTATCAGTCACACAGCTTTTTAAGTTAAAAAGTACAAAAAAAAAAAACCACAATAAAATCAATCACACATCAATCAGCTGAAATACTGAAGCTGTCAAAGCAGCATTTTTGTGAGGCAGTGAAAGGTTCATGCGAGTACTGACAGCTCCAAAAGCCCCTACCCTGTGCTACATGGGATTAAATGAGAGACACGAATATTTGTCTGGAATGTGGAAAGAACTATCTCAAAGACTTCACTGGGAATTGAAAGGACCCAAAGGAAGAGTTTTACATATAGGAATAAAAAGGGTGTTTTAGAGACTACTGTGGATACCACATTGAGTGATCACTTTTTTACATTTCTCACTAATTTGACGTGTGGCAGCTCTTTCTGGTAGCTTAGCATGTATATGCATTGTAGGGAAACACTTTCCAGCTCTTATGAGAGTTTTTTTCTCAGCGTAGTTCATAAAAGCAGATACTAAAGTACCTTTACATTCCTATAAACACATAGAAAGTTACTTCTGATAGAAAACATTGTAATCGAGAGTTGGTTTTTTTTTTATTTTCTATTACATTGAGCAGAGAAAGGGCCTGTAATGATGGAGGAGAGGAGAGGAGAAAAAAACCTCTGTCAGCAGAAATAAGGAAACTTATGGCAAGACAGCTAAAAGACAGGGGTCAGCCTCAGGTGATTGGAATTAATTGTGCAGAAAGAAACCAGTATCTCTTTTATTACTGAAATAATTCTATTCCCTTTAAAAGTAGGGAAATCTACCACTGAGGCAAAAGAATTAACCACTCAGACAGGATCATCTCACTCTGCTAATGTACCCTACAGGGGCTGTGGTAGGAAGGAAAAACTCAAGAGCGAAGCAGTGAAAGCTGTTTAAAATCCTGCATATCAGAACTAACATGAACCTGGGGCTGTAAAGTCCTGAGGTGCTCCTGTCGTGTCCTCTCAGCTTGATCCTTCCCTGTCAGCCTCATGGCAAACCTCAGTGTGTTTAATCACTGAGTGCAAGCTAAAAAGGAGCTGCATAAATAGACTTTCAGGAGAACAGTGGGGATGTCAAGAGACACTGGCAGGGGCAGGGATGAGCAATTTCTCTTTCCATCATGTAGCTGCATTTGTGTCCTTGGAACAACCTTTCTGGGTTCATTATTAAGCATTTATCTTTTGCTGTAGCTCTTTGCTTCTGCAAACCTACATTTATTAACACATTTTAGGCTGCAGCACCTGCTCACAGGAACCCTGGGCTGGTGTAATGCTTCAAATGCCAGAGATCCCAGGGAAAATGCTGACTCAAATCAGTCATCCAAAGGGTGTTTCTGAATTACAAGTGAAAATGAAGGGGGCAGCAAATGGGTTGCATCCATGGCTTTTCACATTTTGCCAGCATCCCCTCCCGATGGCAGGAAGGTCAGACCTGGATGATCTTGAAGGTCTCTTTCAACCCAAAAGATTGGGGTTCTGTGTTGCCAGGAACAGATGAGCAATGCTCCTGCAGGGATCCACACATCGGAAAATTCAGGTGGGATCTGAACCACACATTTTTGTGTACTCTGGGAAGTTAAAAGTACATCAGAATTATCATGAAGATTTCCTGACACCTCACAGACAAACAGCCTGAGCTGAGCTTGCCATGCTCGTGTTCCCTGCAGGACCAAAGCCAGGGCTGGTTTGGAGGGGGAATTGAGGTTTCCTTGGCAGATTTGCTGGTCTTGAGCAAAACCAAAGGGAGGGAGGGAGGGAAAGCTGGGCTTGCTGCACAGGCAGTGCTGTGTTTCTCCCAGCAAAGTCTTCTCCAAAGGAGAAATGAAATCATCCTTTTTCAGCAGGTTGCTTGAAGACTGTGGGAGTATCAGCAAACATTGTCAGGGCTGGAAAAATTCAGGGAAAGTTCAAAGCAGGATATTGCTGCTCTTCCCCTGAAAGCTGAAAAATACACTTCCATTTCACCAAGAGGATCAGATGAATTAAGAGGTAAAGAAATGCCCACATGCTAATTACAGGGAAAAAATCAATGAATACATTAATACAAAACATTATTTCTTTGCTTCTATAACACTGTTGAAGATTCCTTTGATATTTTCAGCACTTTTAAGTCTTGAAGCCTAAATAAAGGGTCTAGATTTATACAGAGTAAAATACTTTTCTGGAATTGAAACATACTTTTTAGGGGTGGAAAAAAAGAGGTGGAAAATGTGTCAAAACATTTTTTTATCCAGTAAAATTCGCATTGCAGAGTCACTTCACCTGATGCAGAGCAGAAGACGACTGAGTTCATTTGGAATTACTGAAGTTTGCTGGAAAACACACAGTGCAGGGAAAGACTAGCACAAGAAGAAGCCTTTCTTTATCTCCACATTGTACTTTGCTCTGTGAAACTCCAAGTGAACAAAGAGCTCTTTGTTTTGTAGAAACTATTCTGAGACCTTTGCAGAAGCAGATGGGATATTCTATATGATATTATGTATTTATTTCATGCTCTGAGGTGTGAAAAAGATTTGCCTTTAGCAAATGTTTGTGTTATTAAATTCTGACAGCTGAAGTTGTCAGGAGGTAAATATGGCCAGAATTTGGTTCACTCTTTGCTGTTGTGACTGCAAGAGAGGCAAATAAAACTGTAGAAAACTTAAGAATGAAATAGAAAAGTACATGCTCTACTGCTAAAGAATAAAAAATAACAAGTAAAGTTCAATTCCAAGGACCCATGCTGTGACACTGGGACCTTTTCACAAAAGAGACCTACTCTAATTATAGTTAAATTCAATCTTTTGCCACAGGACCAGTTTTAACAACACTTTGCACCAGACTAACCTTACAAGAGAGAGTAAAAACAGGCCCAAAGTTCTTTGTCCAGATGCAAAAGATTTTCATGGATGAAAAAAAATTTAACTGATAAGGCTCCTTTCAATGGGATCTGACCACAGCATAAAAGGAAACACTACATAACAAAAGGCCTTCTGAGAGTTTGCTGCAGACACCCAGAGAACAAGGAAGTGTCCCTGCCCTGAGGATTGCTGCAGCTTTCCCTCTGTCCCTGGGGTTCATTTGACTGTCTAATGGCATCACACAAATATTCATGAGGTTCGTGTTCATCCTGCAGATGAGCTCTGTGACAGGCTTGGTGAATATTCAGACCTGCTGTCTGGAGTCTAACTTCAGCGTTTTTAAACCTGTAGCAAAAGGTTTGTATTTGTAAGCAGGGCCCAGATGAGTCAGGATTATCAGGAAGAAAACCCCAACTAATTGTGCAACTTCAGTCTCTTGAGTTACTTTTAAGCCATAAGCCCCCAATATTTAGTACAGTTTCAGTAATAAGTTGTATCTTTCACAAAACCTTTCACATTTTTACCTTCTGAAGCAAAATATCTTTCTTGTCAGAGACGTTTGGTAGAGGGCAAATACTCACATCAAATCCCAGGATACTCACACAGTCCCTGGTTTTATTGAAAGCTAATACCTGGATCCACTTGCTAGTTGGCCTGAGTTATCCAGTACAAAATTATAATTTTGAACACTTAAAGCCTTCACATAGCTCCAGTTTACAAGAACATGTCCTTCCTGTGACTCATTCTGCTCTATAAAAACAGGAGTGTTGGGGGCAGATTGCTCCCTGCTAAATCAGTGAGAACATTAACAGGGCTGGGATTTCACTTTGCAAAGGTGAGAGGGGACAGAACCAGGGCAGTGAAGGTTATCCAGGGGTTGTGGGATTGCCCCAAAGCCCCCGTGAAGCTCAGCTCTGAAAAGGGCATGGCACGATCCTGTAAGGATGAGCAACCTGGGTGGAAACAGGCTTTGACCAGGCACAACTTAAAACCTAATAAAAAGAAATTAGTCTAATAGAAAACAAAAATAATGGGGTAAATAAAACTGCCAAGAGCATTGCAAATGCAATTTGTCCATTGACACTAATGCTCTTCAGTGCTGACTGGAAAGGCAACATTAATAATAATAATAGTGGAAGGGACTTTTGTTGTTCTCCTGTTAATTTTACACCATATGAAATGAAAGGGCAAGTCTGATATATTTGATGTATGTAACTAGAAAATTAGAGTTTACACAAATTCTTAAATTGGTTTGGTTTAAACCTTGCTTTGCCTTAAGTTTCTTTATAATTTCACTTTCCTGAGACAAAGATAGGGCTTTTTCAGTTTCAGCATTCTTCTCTAGCATAGGGAATAAGTTGGTTGTCTCTTTGGAGGACTTGTGTTTCTTTTTCTAGTGGGCTGCATGTTTCTGAAGAGATTCATTGTTACTATCTGATTTCTCCTCTTTTTGCATATATGAATAAATCTTATCACTGAATTACTTATCTGAAAACAAGAAACTGAATTGCAAGTCTCAGCCTTTAACATTCCAGGATTTCCATATCTGTGCAAAATCAGAACCACTTGAAAATCCTTATTATTGAATTATTCATCTGAAAACATGCCACAATAAAAAACTACCTAACAATAATGTCCCTTTGGTATCTGAAAAAACAGCCACAGAGGGCACAGGAGAGATTTAAAACACCATAGCCTCTTCCTCTCCCAGGAGAGCCAGAAACTATTTTCCCTTGGCTGCAAGGTGAAGAAACTGAGCTGATGCTCGAGCTCAGATGTCTCCAGTGTAGATGGATTTATTCTCAGCAGGGCAGGTGGGGAGACAGACTTGCTCACAGAATGAGACTCTCTCCATCAGGTATAGATCCCCAAAAATGTGCTCTGATGCAGATATTCTCCAGGTGTCACAGGAAAGCCTCACCCTGGATCAGTATCCATGAAGATCCACATTTGAACACCAAAAACCTCAATAATTTAAAATACTGATTCATTTTTATTTGTTTGAAGGGTTCTCATCCATATCTGACTTTCCATCCCAAATGAACCTTTACAGGTCTGTTGCCTATGGGGAATTAGGTGAAGTGAAAACTGGAATTAGCTAAGGTCAGGTTTGTAGCAAACCATATTAATTGCTCTTTTCTGTGGGAATTTAATTATTAATTATTAATAAAGGTAATTTTAAGCCCTTTTATCTATGATGAACATCCATGCAATGATTTTGATGTGTTCCCGTGCTCACTTTTTTTTATATTGATGGGCATTTAAGACCCTGTGACACTTTGCAAATGTAAATAATTAAATCTGCATATTACAGTAAATTTGGAATATTGCAAGCAATATTCAGGATGGAGAAATGATTCATTGAAACCTTACGAGGATGGATGTATGTGCAGGAAATAACAAAATGAGATTCGTCAAGGAAAAGAAAAGAAATTAAAACATCTGGGAAAAAGGAAATAATCAGAGTCACAGATTTTAGTGGGAGGAAGGAACCTTGCTAATGAAATACTCAGATATAGAATTGCATTCTGTGGGAAAGGGAAATAACTCACTCCCTTTCCAATCTCTGTCAAAACATCTGCAACATGCAATTAAAAATGTAAAAAGAAAAATTACATGGGTAAGCTTTAGAGTCCAGAATGGCCACAGTGTTTCCACTGATAATAAATTAAATTTTACAGTTTTCACTGGCTCTCCCCTGACAGAAACAAGAGATGCTTTTCTTCCCACCACCACTGTCCAAGCCATAAATTACTTCACAAGACCTCCGTTAAATATTCCTGAAACTAAAAAGTGGGAAAACAAGAATGAGGTGTACAAAAGTGCAACTTCCTGAAAGCCTTTTTGATTGAAGAGTTCTTCTCCTTGAAGCTTTTTATTAGATAGGAAAACATAACCCTGACCTATTCCAAGCCATATCTGTGCATGTTACAGCCACTGGGGCACTGAAAGATCAGTGTTCGTCCTATGAGAAATTCCTAAACTAAAGCTGAGGATCTGAATAATTTCATTTGGGTTCCCAAAATGTAGTTTTGCATTGGTGTTAAGGCTGGTTGCAGGCTGTGGGCAGTGCCCTGGTGTGCCCTCTCCACTTTCCCTGCAGCAGTCCCTCCCAGGGCATTCCCTGTGGGATTCTGCAGGATAACTGCAAATTGAAAGTGCTCAGCTCTCACCCACCACAGCAAATGGCACAGATACTCCTTGCTCTCCAAGAAGAGAAGTGCCACAACTTCTCTTTAGTTCTGGGTTTCTCCTGCCCTCCGTTTCCCTGTGCAAAACCCAAGCTTTCCCAGGTAACTTTCCTAAGGATGCTCTAGTGGAGCTGTGCCCCAGCCTGTGTATTGGGTAGTGTTTGTTAGTGCATGTGTTGTGAGGCACTGGCTGTCTCTTCAGCACAGGCAGGGCTGATTCTCTTGCCAGTTCAGGGACTAACTTTCTCCAACTTGCATCCAGGCTGTTGCAGCAGTTAATGAGAGCTGGGACTTCTTATGCCCTCGAGTATCTGAGTCACGGGACCAACACAGTGAAAACTTATAATCTAATGCAGCCATGAGTATTCTGTTCAGAGCATCCTCCAAATGTTAATTATTAATAATATAGTTATGAAAAAAGTTCCTGTTCCAGCTCTCTCTTAAATAGGATTTACACAGCCATCTGGTGTCCTGTTTAGTTCTTATTTTTTTTTTTTCCCAACCCAATTTGTTTGTCTTACTGTTAATTAAATTAAAACTCGTGAAAGAGAAAGGTGCTCTGGCTTTGTGGTGGTTATTAACAGAGCTGCTGAGAAGACAGAGGTGGGCACCCAACATTTGCAATTAAAAGAATAGAGCAATGATAATTCTGCCATTGGGAAAGAAGGAAAATGAATGGCATCTCCTACAGAGGAGCAACAGCTTTACACCTAAAGGTAAATGTTGACATAAGTCCTCTGCCAGCATTAAAGAGAGACAAGGATTATGTTGGTACAGACTAAAATGAGAATGTAGAATATGAAGGCATCTGATATACAGCAGTAAAATGGTTTTGTTGTAAGACATCAAAACTTTAATTTTCTCACCATTGACTGTCCAAGGGTAGTTCCAACCTGTGTACCTCTGTCTCTCAAAAGTAGAAATCATATTCTGGCTTAATTAGAAATTAGTTCACACATAGAAAAAATGTGTGCTACCCTTACATTTCAAGTACCTGGGTGAAAACATTTTTGTTTGCATGTTTCAAGAAAAGAAAAGAAATGTTACTGTAAAAATTTCGGTCAAGAACACACCAAGCTTTCAGATATCTTAAACATGCGTGAAGGGCAGCTGAGGGTACCCCATGGCCCACAGAGCTCATTGTCCTTGGGATCAGAACTTCAGCTCAGCAATTCAAGCCTCTTTTGGTTATTATCCATCAAAACCACCTGTTCCACCTTAATGCTGCTTTTGCCACTTCTATGAGCAGGTGCTGGACAGTTTGCTCTCACTGTGAGAGTTCCCAGCCTCTGCTCCAGTCTCCAAGTTAACACCTAAACAGCCTGGCTGCCTCATCCTCAGTGTGCTTGTCTGCTCTTCCTGCATCCATCCTCCTCCTCCTCCCTGTGCCCCAGACCATGCATTGCTGGAAGAAAAAGAAATCTCTTATTGTCTGAAATGTGCAAGTGCAAAGCGTCACTAAACAATACAAGGGGAGACAATGGCAAATTTGCAACAATCCCATGACATGGGCTAAAAGTTCTCGGAAAAAATCCAGGACTCAGTAAATGCTTAAGTGTTTGAAAATTGTTAGTTTTGCTCTTGACAAACTGTTCCCATTAAGGAATCATTAAGACAGCTGATCTAAATAGAAAAATACTCCTGGAAAATTTGAGTAGAGGGCATTTGAGTGATTTTTTTCCAAAAATCCTGGGTTACAGAGTGATTATTTAGTTCTTTTAAAAAGCGTGAAGAATAACAGCAATACAACATTTTTATAAACAAATTTGCAAACTACTGTAATTTTGGGTTTCTCTTTGCTGCAAAACATGTAAAAGCAGAGTTTCTTAATTCTTCAAATATCTTTTATAGAAAGTTCTTTAATTAGAGTTAGCAGCATACTTTGCAGAAGAAAAGTAAAAAAGAGACCAACAAGTGAAGCCTGTAATTTTTGAAGCTTTCTGGAATGACTTTACAATATTCCTCTCAAACTTTGTAAATTAGGAGAAAAAATAGTGATCAATAAAACCATGTCCTTTTACTTGACAAAAAAAAAGAGACATCACTTTTCTGAAGTTGAAAATGAATGAGGTAACAGGGTAGCACATAAGGAAAAATGCAGAGACAGATCATTTAGGGCATGGACAAAAACCTGCTGTAGGTACCAGGTGCAGGTTTGCTGAGCAGAGGAGGTAAGAAGGCTTCAGCCATCATGTGAACACAAGATTTTCCTCTGACACTGTGACTGCAGTAACTGCACTGTATGACGACAGTGAAGTAACAAATTTAAAAGGACAAGGAAGATTTTAAAAGATTGTGCAAAAGCCTGATGAAACTCTGCAGATACAATTGCTTTTCTGTCTGAGGGTGGGAGTCCTTGACATCTTTCCCAGACATTGGAAATAAAAGTGTGATGAAATACAGACTGCATCAGCAGTTGTAAAAGTAAAGTAATGGATATTAAATAATAATTTTCAATGTGCTTCATGGTTCTCTGCAATTTTTCATTAAAGAAAGCCCATTGTAGGCACTGAGTATTAATATGGAAATGTGAGTTAAGAAGCTAACGGTAGAAACAGATTTTTTAAAATCAAATATTTCAGAACATTTCACATGCAAATGCAAATATTTAATCTGGATATGAAATTAATGAAAAAATTGCTCATAACCACAAAAATATTTTTTTTTTTTTTTTTTTTTTTTTTTTTTTTGTCAGACCATTCGGAAGTTTCTAAAGTTGACTTGTACAAAACTCCTGCACAGGCAGGGTCATCCCAGAGCACACAGCACAGGATCATCTTTGGACCATTCTTGAATATCCCCAGTGAGGAAGACTCCACACTGTGGGTAATCTGTTGCAGTGTTTGGTCCCATGAACAGTAAGGAAATTCTTCCTCATATCCAGGTGGAACATCCTGGGCATCCATTTCTGTCCAGTGCCCTGTTACCTGAGCACTGAACAGAGCCTCCTCTTGACAGTCTCCCTGCAGACCCTGACAGACATTGTAAGAGAGATAATCCAGTCCCCTAATTATCTTTGTTCTCTGCTGGACCCATGACAGGAGCTGCACATCTCTCTTGTACTGAGGAGTCCAGAACTGGACACAGTCTAGTCATGGTGAGTCATTAGCTTTGAAAATGTGACTTGAAATTTACAGAATCTGTCCAAGAATTGGTTTATTGAATATGCATAATACTTCACCCTCCCTCTCACCCCTCTCTGTTATAGGATTTTCCTAAAATGAAAATGGATTTCAAAGCACAGGATTTGTATATATATACCTAAATATCTCTCAACTGAATAAAAAGCTTGCACCTGAAGTGCATTGCCTCTTAAGGGAGTAATTACTGAGTTACCATAACACTGTGTCTTTGTTCAGCAAGTGTGACCAATATCAGTCTCTTATCATGTCACTGCCAAAGCCCAAAGCTGTTTATCTGAATGTATGTCTCCCACAGATTGAACTATCTTGTTTTGAGTTAGCAGTTAAATACTCATCTTACACAGAGACACACACCAACTGCTGAAAAGAATGTGCTGAAATTATCTGAAATGTTCTGAGAGCCATCATGAGACTGCTGAAGGCTCATGTTCATATCCTGTAATTAGTTTAACAGTTATTATCAGTGTGCAACAAGTTGCTGTGGCCCAGAAAGGATGCTCAACTTTCCTGGGCTTAGGAAGATATTTATGAATGAAAGATCAACTGTACATGACCTCCCATGTACAGTTAGGTCAGTCTTTACACATTGTGTAAAGGTGCACATATAGACAAGTTAAGAAATGGGAGAATGTCCATCTGGAACCTGCTAAGCCAGGGTGGAAGTGCTCAGAGCAGCACAGTAGCTCCAGCTCAGGGTCTTGGTATTGAAAGGATGACACAAATATTTAAGAGGAAAAGCGAGCAAAGTGACACAGGAGAATTCACACACTGAAAAGGCTCAAGGTTCTGATTAAGGTCCATTGCAACTCAGAATGTTCCGTGATTCTGTGACTGATAATTCTCAGGCCACTGATCACTGGGCACTGTTCCATGATGAGGCATTACCTCTGTCTTTTAGATTAGTTCATTTTCTGACAGAGAATCAAAGCAAGTTTGGCCTCCTGTTACCAAAGCAACAGCTTCAATAACTAAACTTGACCTAGCTTGTTGAACATCTGACTAAGAGTGAACTGAGATGTTCAGCTTGGTTTTGGTGATGGAACAAAGCAGAGACACAACATCCTAGGAGAAAATATTTGGCTCCATACTATGTGCTCCTGCATGAGAGCATTTAATTTCAAATATGTTTTAAGATTCTCTTTAATTAATGGCTTTCGTAACAGGAAAGGACCTTCTCCAGCCAGCAGAACAGCACAGTCAAGAGGCAAAATGAAGCAGGTGGTGGGTTTTGGAGGGGAAAGAGAGAGCAGATGTTAGCTTGAAAATTTGGAACGCTCTTCGAGTCCCGTAGCAGGAGCCCAGTTTCCATCAATACATATTGTAGGAGCAATTAATTGGGACCACCCAGGCCTAGAATTTGCCAGAATAACATTTTTTCCATTCACACAACACACTTCTGTAAGACTGAATAGTTGTTTTTAAAACTTCCAGAAGAATTTATTTTTCACTTTGCAGATAACCTTCTCCATATTAAAGGATATGAGAAAATGCAAATCAAGGCACAAGTTGCTAAAATTCTAGGGACAGTCCTGGTCCCACTGAAATCTATCCTTTGTTTCTTCTTTAGGTGACATCAAGGAAGCATAATTAAATGTGAAGACATATTCCCCAGGGACCCAAAGGAAGAGCTTACCTTTTTGACCTCATATTTAATAGCAAGTTTAATCCTGCTCAGACTTGGCCGGTGGTGCTCAGGGCACAAATGGATGTTCACATCTCCATTCAGAATAGCCTCCACTTCTTCAGTGTCTCTGCACAGGTCCAGCACTCCCACAACAAAGTCCTTGCATTGCATAGATAACTTCCGATAGTCATTCTGAGGGAAAACAAAAAAAATAAAAGGTATTTAATTGTGCACTGGAAAGCTGGGCTGCAAACAGGCAAATGAAAAAAGGAGGAGACAACAATTGTTACCAAGGTTACTTCTGCAAAACTACTGCCTGGAAGAGTAAGAAAGCATTTGATTTCTCACAGTGTGTTGATGGCTTTTCACAAAAGTTCAGGAACTCCTCCAGGCTTAATTAGCAATGTCTCTATCAGCAGCACAGTTTGCATGGCAATAGAACAAGTTTTACAGAACAAATAAATAATTTCTGGGGAAATTTTGGGTTTAAGCAACCAGCTGATCTCTGCTCTCTGTGTGGCATATCTCTAGCAATGTAAAAATATGGCCAAAAAAAAGATCTTGTTACTGGTTAAAGTATTCCGCAAATTTTTCAGTTTAGGTTCTTTTGTAGTAATTCTTTAATGAATTTTAAGAAGTGTCAGACAGGTACATCAAGCTGGAGCATCAAACACAGACGTATTCACATGAATCATATAGTTGTAATACCAAGTTCAGCCTCAAAGCTTAGAACTTAGTTAAACATTCCCAAAAGAGCATCCAGACAATCATTGTCTTAACACCTCTCCGAAAATGGAACTTTAGAAGTGCAACGTGACTTCCTGTGAAAACATTTCACTTTGCAAACCCAAATTGCACTCATGGGGAAAGAGATAACCTGTACCTGACTTGACAGAGGGCTAGAAGAGCAATTTCTCTGCCTTAAATTAAATGGTGATTGATTTTCACGTGCTGACACTTGAAAAATGAGGAAATGTTGTAAATTAGAACACAATTAAGGCTACCATTAATATAATAGCAAAATGGTGTTATTAAAGGCTTGATGCAACAAATAGGAATAATAAGCATAAGACAAGTTCTAACTGAATTGAGAGATCTTTTCAAATTAGGTTTAATGAGTTAATTAAATTCAATACATTATCTAATTAAGTCAGCAGCTAAAGAAGAAGATAACCTGACTGATGAAATGATAAGGGTAACCTGGCTCTGTGCTTCTGTATTTTCCAAATTATCAATTCTATCATTTACACATAGCAACATATTAGCTTTCCTTGTTACACAAAGATCTCAAAGCACTGTACAAACATTCATTAATTAGTTAGAACAGCACTGTCTAAAATATGTTATTAGAGGTGGCTTAACTTCTTTGGTCAGTTTTCCCCCTTCAGATCTGTGATTATAATGAATTTTTAAAATCAGTTGGTTTAATGAATTTGTCAAAGGCTTGAGGTTACTTCTATAGTGCATGTATGCATGTGTGTGCCCCAGTTTGCTTTTCATGCATGGAAGAGCTGTGAAGGGCACAGAAAAAATGAATAATCATAGGCAGCCAGAAACCCTCTCAGGAGAAAGTGGGGTATTCTCATAGGAAAGGCAAGAAACCATTTCTGATGTGTGTTTAGGAGAGGGGCTGAAGACAGCTGGGGAACAGCAGGGGCTTTACTGCTGACACCTTCTGCAAGGTGAAACCTTTATATTTACATCCTCTTGTGGATCAAATAGGTTTAGATGTGAGTTCCTCTTTTTGTCCTTGAAAGCTGTAATCAGACCAGATGTTACATTTGTGTTGTTAATGGAGAGGAGCAAGAACTTCAAATCTTCATTAGGAGGAGACATAAGAGTACAACGGGTGGATCTTTGTCTGGGTGAAAGCCCCACTGCAGAAGCTGGGTCACCAAGACTTCCAGAAATGTGCCAAGCTAGAACACTAAGATTTAAGATATCTTTATGTCTCAAACAGAAAATGATTGTCCATTTACATCTAAATTTAGTACCTGAGCATTTTGCAGAGGTAGATAGGATTTGTGGACTAAATATTTTCAAATACAGGGTGAGGTAAGCCTGAAATGTAAATGAAAGACAGATTGTACTTCATGGCTTCAAAGCGCTCCTCTCAAATCAATTCCATGCTTTAATCTTCTCCACACCAAGATGAATTTCAATAAATTGAATAGACGGCCAAATGAAAATATCAGCCTCGAAAAAAGTACAGAAATAGTGAAGGACAGCAATTATAGATAGATCTGAAAATATGTGTAAGGTGGGAATGAAATGCCTTGCTGCTCCAGGTAACGGAGATGCTTAATTAGCCCAGCAGCTTTAAAAATAACAAAGGTGGGAACTCTGCTGAGCTTTAGTACCATTCTCTATGTCCTGTTGGCAAAGTTCACAAGCTTATCTCTTAATCTGCACATTTTAGGTCATTCTCATCACTGCTTCCACATCATCTGAGCAATTTGTATAAGTTTGGATTCGATTAAATTATTTTCCCCATTTAAGTAAAGAGGTTTAGTAGCGACTAGGAAAGTGCTTCTGAAACATTTCAAATGTCAGGTTCCCAGCTGGCAAAACCTATCAGGACTCAGCTTTATGCACATCTACAAGCTTAATGTTTTTACTGGTTCTGCAGAGATTATGGATGATTTCCTCTTTCGAAGTTTTTTATTCTGATTTTTAAGTAGGCAAGCAGCCATACACCCTATCCAAGATTCAGACTGTAGAAAGAATAAAATAAAATAAAATAAAATAAAATAAAATAAAATAAAATAAAA
>JAHLSL010000025.1:8606340-8631668 GCA_025920805.1 Petroica traversi | reverse complement strand
AATAAAATAAAATAAAATAAAATAAAATAAAATAAAATAAAATAAAATAAAATAAAATAAAATAAAATAAAATAAAATAAAATAAAATAAAATAAAATAAAATAAAATAAAATAAAATAATAAACTTCCCTCCAGCAATTCTGCAG
Source organism: Petroica traversi (assembly GCA_025920805.1). NCBI lineage: Eukaryota > Metazoa > Chordata > Aves > Passeriformes > Petroicidae > Petroica > Petroica traversi. The sequence goes on along the minus strand of JAHLSL010000025.1, from coordinate 8,631,522 downwards.
CCAGGCAGGAGAGCAGATTACATCTCTCAGGAGATTGCTCATCTGTTAAGACAAGTGTCAAAGATCACTGAACTTCTGTGGCTTCTGATGATCTCTTTTACAAAATCATTTGTCATCTTTGTTCTGGCTTCCTTAATGCTCACAGTCATCACAGAAAATTCTGATCACCCTGATAGTGAGACTACACTCAATGACTCCTCATTTCAGTGTATTTCTCTCAAGTACACATTATTCTTTACTTTAAAAATGAGATTAGCAGAAGTCTGACAGCCAGACTTCCCCTGATCCTGGCTTGCAAAGCACAGTTCTGGTGACGCGATCAGAAATTCTGTACCTGCATCTAAAATCCTGAATTGTGAGTTCTGATGCATGGCAAAAATTCCAAGGAAGCTAAGATTTATTTACAAGCAGTATCCAAGCTCTATTCTTGTTTGTGCCAGCACTGTGTATTTCACACATTTGCCTATATTTCATACATTTGCATCCAAGCATCCTGCTTTCCATGCAAGAAGGAGTGCTGGGACAGTGGATGGAAGGCTGCACTCCATTAGCAAGGGGTGGGAGGAAGAGGTGAAGAAGAAAAAGGACGCATTTCCAGATATTTCCAGACACTGGTGATCAGTTACAGGACCTGGCCTGAAGCTGTGTTGGAAGAGGTTCGGATAGGATATTAGAAAAAGGTTCTTTACCCAGAGGGTGGCTGGGCACTGGAAAAGGCTCCCTAGGGCAGTGGTCACAGCACCAAACCTGGCAGAGCTCAAGAAATGTTTGGACAATGCTCTCAGGAACATGGTGGGATCCTTGGGGCTGTTCTGTGCAGAGCCAGGAGTTGGGGTTTGATGATCCATGTGTGTCCCTTTGAACTCAGAGTATTCTGAGATTCTGTGATTCTCTGAGATTCTTGTTGCACCAAGGTTTTTGAAGATCATAGCCCCAAGGACTCCTGTGACTCTGCCAGAATGCCGAGGGGCGGATGGCCATTGCATTTTGGGGTGCACAGGGACAGTCCCCACTTCACTGCTGCTCTGCCAGCCAGGTTCAACCCCTAAACCAGGCACTTCATGGCCCTCCTGTCTAAAAAAGTTTTGTGGAGAATCATCCTGGCTACAAGCCTGGACGGCCAGTGGGTGGCAAGTGGAGTCAGAGACACAAAATCCAGCTCAATCCTCCTGACAGTGCAGCAGAAACAGACACAGGCAGTGACAATAACCCCAACCTTCCTGAGCACTCCAGTTAAGTGCCATATTATAGAAGCCTGAGGATTATGAGGTTCATAAACCAGATGGATTTTTACAGTAATGAAAACTGCAAATCACACATGATAGATGCAGAGGCCTCATCCTGACATGCTGAGCTCTGTCAAGTCTCAGGGAGGAAGATGAGGGATACAACTAAGTAGGCAAGAGAGGCAGTCTGTTTCAAGTAACACATGGAACAGAATTTTATTTCCAATGGAGGCTGTGAGCAGAGAAGGAGAATGTTAAAATATAATTTTTTAAAAACTAGAATGTAATAAAAGTATTCCAAATTAGTAATTTCCTGCTTCTTCTAACACTGTTGTGCATATGGAGTTAAAAATGTCTAATTTTGCTGTTTTGAAAAGGCTGATGGTACTTGTCATTCACTGCAATTTCTCCGAGTACCCTATTATTATCTGTTGATTATGTTCTAAATGAACTCTGTCATGTCTCCACATCTGTTCAAAACCAACCAGATTTTTTCAGAAAAGAGCTGTTTCAGGTCAGAGGGATGGGGTTTGAGTAAAAAGTTAAGTGAAATGAGAAAAACTAGATACCAGGAACCTTTCTGGCTTTTCTGGGTAACATTAAATTTTGTGTGCAAATGAAAGCTGTAGGCGCACTGCACAGAGCCTCTTTTCATGTTTCTTTGAGATCTTAGCTCTTTTTATTTAATCTACATCACACATACACATATATCAAGGAGAGAAATATTGCATTGCTTAAATTAGCATTTTGAGAAGAGACAGCAGAAAAGAAAAAGTAGAGGTAATTCTGTAAATATGAACAGAAAACTCCCCCAAATAAAAATTATTGTAGACAAAGCTGAGAGAAAGGAGTGGGACAAAAAGTACACATATTTAATGCAAGATTTGAAATGAAATTGTTAAATAAGCCATCATGTCAAATATTCAAAATGCTTATAAATATTTACCAATTAGATATTGCATGAAATATGCACTAACTGGTATAGAAAAGCTGTGGGACAAATTCCCTTCTGGGTATTTAGAGTGTCTTTGACTCCCTTCCCACAGGCCTTGTGTTTTTCAAAGTCAAAGACAAAGACTTTGAAAAACACAAGGCCTGTGGGAAGGGAGGTGATGAGGGAAGATGCTGAGGAAGGGCCCTGCACTGATCCTGACCATGGAACCTCGTTATCCTCTGAAATGCACTGAGCACTCCACCCAGAAAGCTTTGCCAGCTGCTGACACTTCTGAATACAGTTGAGTGCATTCCCATTGTTTCCACACTAAATGCCTGCATGCACAGCCAAGGCTGTACAGTTAATTTTCCAGAGAGCACATCTAGCTGGTTTATGTTCTCTTGCTTCTTAAGTGGCACATCAGAGAATAATTGGAGCTCTGGGTGTACTGTGCCATACCCTGTGGGCATGTCTTTGAATTTAAAGTCCAGTGCTTGTTTAAAACATTTTCCTACTCAGGTGCAGGTTGCTAAATGTTTCTAGAGGTAGGAACAGATGCCCCGGTTAATTTTTAAAATGATCCAGACCTTGACTTCTTAATCTCCAGTGAGTATAACATAACAAGCAATCTGTTCATATACAAAAGTTTGACATTTCAGAAGTGTGACTCTCCTGCTTTCCAAGCAATTTGGACCCTTCTAAATGGAGCCAAGATAAATATGGCCATGGGTTTGTCCTCTGAACAGTGCCAGGTTGCAGCATGGCAGAGCAGAGGTGCCTCCAGGCAAAGGGGGATTTTAGATCCTGTCAGGAGGCACTAAGAGATGTAACCAATATAAGAGCCCAAGGACAAACCCCAGTGCTGCCTTTTGTGAAAGGATTCTTCTCCAAAGAAGCCCAGAAAACCACAGGATGATTTGACCAAAATTTTTCTGACTTCCAACAAGTCATGGAAATAACATCCCTTGCATTATTGCAAGGATTTCAATGGCAGTTGCACTGACTGATTTTTTTTTTTTTTGGTGTATCTTTATTCTCAGCTTTCTAGCTGCAATTCATCTCTTCATATGCACTGCAGAAGCTCATTCCTAAGACAGCATATACCTCCACCAAGGGGATAGAGCAGTAAGGAATCAATCAAACCACTGCCTTTGGATTTCTCCTTGTATCTATTGACTGATAAATACATAAAATTCTTAAAGAAGCTCCACAAGATGGTGATAATGATTCCAGTTGTGGAGTGAAAATCCTTTGAAATTTGTTACCATGTTTAAGCAACATCATCTGTGGGTCCAGGTATATGTTTAATCTTCTGCAATAACATTCCAGCTTTAAAATGCGAACTGTCAAAAGCAGCAGAAAGGACAGGTTTGCATGTCCCTGTTTTTTTCTACTCTTTTGCACTTTAGTTCTTTTCTGCTCTAGCTCTTATGAATCTAACAAGTCTACCAATAACTTCTTCTGGGAAATTATTAATATTTTGATAAATGTAGCTTCTGTGGGACCAAAACTAATGTATAAATTTTGGAAGCTGTTTTTCCATCAATAAAAACATTAGAAAAGGAAAAATATTTTACTTTGACTTCCCTTTGGAACAATTCCTTTAAAAAGTGTTTGGGTTTGTTTTTTTTAAAAATCCCAAATTAATGGATGGATCGTTTGGAGAAGTAAAGGCAGGAATCAATTCACATAATCTTTGAAGGAAGTTAAGTGCTGAGACTGAGCACAATTCCTGACCCTCCAACCAGAGTTTTAAATTCCCTAACAGAAATTTCAGAATCAGTCCACTCTCAACCTTTTTTATTAGTTTTATCAATTTTCTTTACTATTTGAAACTTAAAATAAGTTTCCTGTACATGTGAACTTCCTCTACACTGAAATTAATGGATGATTTGACTTATGCAAAGTTCTCACCCTGAGCAGAATACAAACTTCCTTTTCATACCCAAGAAGTGGCCAGAAAAACACCTCCATCTCCTTTAATCCTTTCCCCCAAATACACCTTCAGCCTGACAGGTACCATTAGCTATTCAGCAGAGAGCTACCACCCCATTTCATGTCTCTGAAAATACTTAATTAACCTAATTAGTACTTAATTTAACAGAAATTATGTCGGTTGACTTTTTTTTTAATTGGAGTATTTAAAGTCTCAAGGTTGGCATAGCATCTTTTCAACATGAGATGGCATTTGATATTTGATGTACTTCTCTTTCCTATCAACTCAGCTCATTTCCAAACATACATCACAAATAAGCCACACACTTTTGATACAGTGTGTATCAAAATGAACTCTGTCATGTCTTGATTCCTTGACTAAGTGAAAGGTGGTTTTTTTTTTCCTTGCAGATTTTCCCAAGCATATTTGAATACTTATACTGAAACACCTGTTTTCAGAAGATAAACTATCAAGTCCCTGGATGTCACATAAACAGGACAGGCTATACAGAGGTATTAATGAAATGTGCATGCCAAATATAGGGAATACACAAATTCGGCCAAGGAGAGGGTCTGTCTCCTGTGTCCTGTCAGCAGCTTCTCTTTAAATGCAAACTATGCATTTCAAAATAATACTGTAATAATTTTCTTCTTGAAGAAGAGTTTAGGATCTGTTCACATCAGCAGTAAAATCCAGCCCATGATGATTTGGAGGAGTGCAATGTTGCAAATCCCTCTCCATGACATTCAAATATTTGTTCACTACTTGTATGGAGGTATGATACTGAGAATCACTGCTTACCTGGGAGAAAAGGCCAACCCCCACCTCACTACAACCTTCTTTCAGGTCATTCTGCAGCTCTGATGTGAGAGATTTATCAAAGCACAAAGTTACTTCTGGCCCAAGCTTCTCATTCCTCATGCCATCCATACTTTTTGTCTCTGACCTTTCCCTATGTTTATTACATTCCTGATCTTTTTGTTGCAAGCTTCACTGGGGAAGACTTCTATTTCCTATACAATTTGAGATGAAATAGCTTCCTTGCACTAAAAGAATTAGCTGCTCTCCCTCAATTGTGTGGATCTTTTCAGTTCAGCTGCTTGAAATCTCTGTGTTTCCTGAAAATCAGGTGGTGAAAAACCAGGAGAAAATAATGGATTTAAATTCAAAGTATTTTCTCAACACAGCTTCGTTTTTCCTTTAGTCTGAGGTAAATTTAGCAGCCTCAACTTGATTAAGGTACACACTTATATATTCAAAGGTGCTATGAGTCCCTCCTCTCATGGGAATTTTGGCTACAAGCAGCACATACTTATCAGGAGAAGGATTCCTCCTAAATCCATCCTGCAAGTGAATATTGGCTTAACTCTTAGCTAGGATGCAAGTGATATTAATAATTAAAATAACCTTATTTTTTCCAGGTCTCAAACAGCCAACTACCACAGTTCTTGATGTCTGGCAAGAAGAGCTCCTTTAAAACTGGTCACAAGCATCAGAGTGGGTGAAATTCTGCTTCCCTCAGCACTTAAGCAACAACCAAGGACTTTGGAAAAATGTGATCCCCGCTTCAGTTGTGGCACAGAGCACTCTTGGCCATATGGAGATTGTCCTCTCTCTAAGAAGAGCAGACTTAGAAGTCATGTTGCAGAATCTTCTTGAGCAGAAATATGAATTTATAAATGCATTATTCTCTTTATTCTGAAATGGGTTCAGATCCTGGGGTTTGGACAGTGAGAATGAAATGATGCTCAGTGAACAATGAGCTGTTTCCATGCTGCACTGGTGACAATTTCCGTGCAGCAAATTATATTCCAGAACATTGCCATTTTTGATCATGTAAATGCCAAAAACCCCTGGATACTGTAGTACCTAGCACCATTTTGTAGTAATATAAAATTGTTTGTATAACATTCCTGTTTATCTGCAATTCACTGAATAGTCTGCCTGGACTCAGTGAGGATAAGTTCATCATAATTATCTACAATAACAACAATTAACAACATAATGAGGGATAAACTAAATCACTTCCCATCTGCATCCTATTTAATATCAGACTTGAGATGCTCAGAATGTGTTACTTTGTTTACATTCATTAATATGATATTGATTCCCTACAGTGCCTTGGATAAACGTACCTGAATCCATTCTCCCATCTGCTGATCTAACATCATTATTCTTTTTGTAGCAATCGTCCTATTTATGCTCATTTGTAGAACCAGTAGATATCCCTTCCCAACGTGAATAATGAGCAGCACTCTTTGGGAAGCAGTCATCTTGCTCATAATAAACCTCCCAGCTCCTGATTATTCCCAATCCCACTGTGCTGATGCCAGCTGAATGGTTGGCCATTTGGCAAAGCATACCAGTGTTGTATTGGACTGATATTACAGTAGTGATCGCAGTCTGTTTTCCTCTACAAGAACTGGATTTTGGCTTTCTGAAAAATATCTTCCTCTTTGGTGCTCTAAGATGGACCCCTCTTAGTACCACTCATTGCTGAGGGGAGGAGGAAGGGAAATTGTGTTACTGAGTCATTTTATGTCAGTAAGCACACTGAGAAAATTCTCTTAGATGAATGGTGAGTGTGTAAGGGCAAGCTCAAAGTCAGAGGAGCTCTGAAAGATCCTCACTGCAGAGGATTTAGTGATAGAAAGGGCCAGTAAGTCTTTCCTTTCAAGCAGCCAGTTTAGGGCAGCAGGAACCCTCCTTGCTGCACTGCCATCGTGTGCATGCACCAATTTGGGTACCAGGACTGATTTTGTCTTCCACGCTCAGTGGGCAAGAAAGGAAAACACTCTGTTAACTAAACATGGGCAACTGGACAAATCATTCTCCCTCCTGATCAGAGCTCTCTGAGCAGCTGGCAGCAGGCCTGGCAGGCTGAGCAACACAGGAAGGCCCTGGCACTTGGACCCGCAGCCAAAGGAACAGGGGAGGTGGCATGGAGGAGTTTGTCTCACCTTTATTCTTAGACACTGCAGAGACAAAGGTGGTACATTTTGTGAGAGAATCCAAATCATTGGGAATGGTTGTGGTAGGGATAAATCCCACTTATTGACAGCCCAGCTGATCACACCTTGCTGTGATGGATCACTTGATCTGAGATGTGATGTGTTATTCCTCATTTGTATAAAGAGAGGAATCCATGAGCAGGGTCAGCCATAGATCAGACCTACTGTTCACCCCACTGCTTCACTGCACATCATTCTTTCAAAGGGTGAGGATGAAATTATGGCTTCAACAAGTCTGAAGATGACTTCATGGTGAAATGGGTCATGATTTTACCAGCTACTGAGCTTTTCTCTCATGATAAAGCTGCTATGAAGATCAAAATGTGACAATAATAAGATTGTGGTAAGCTGAACTTTTTACATTTAAATTTTGTAAGTATTTCTAAACTCTTTGTTGCTTCTTTGCTGGGTTTGTGACAGACATTAGATTCAGCCTTCTAAGCATCTGTACTCAAAAAGTTGTTCCAGAGTAGTGCTTGCACACCAAAGACACAATACAGGTAGTTATCTTCATTTCTAAACTAAAAATAATATCTAAAACCAAAAAATTTTCATAAGTCCTTGTCCTGAGAAGTGAAAAAACCTAAGGAACAGTTATCAAAATTACTTCTGCTACAAGAGCTTCCATTAACCAGTTAAATGCCACTTAAATTTCACAGCAGTGACCTACTGTCCCCTGCTCAGCCGTATGTGGCATACATGACTCCACAAAACACATGGACATTACATTAATTTCATTTGACCTTATTTCACTTGCTTAATATCACAGTAACACTAATTAATATAACTGTATTTAACCTTGCCTTCACACAAGCCCCCCCCCCCCAAACACAACAAAGTATTTCAAAAGTATGAGGTGTTTATTTTCCTACTATTTAGTCAAAACACTTTACATTTCTGAGTAACATGTTACAAGCTTTATTGTACTTCACCCTGACAACAAAATATTCAGCAACTGCCTGCATCTAAGGGAAATTCTGTTAGTATTCACTAACAGAAATTTAGGTTTCAGAAGGATGAAAAGGAGATTCCTCAACTCTAAACGCCTTCTAAACATATTCAATATGTTCCATCTTGCTGTACATAAGATATCATATACAGAAATATATTTCATTAAAATCACGGTTCAGTAAAATTAGTTGCCACAGGTCTTGGCACCCCAGAATGGTTTATAAAAGTCAACTCACATAGCAGAAATTAATTTCCAAATTCCTCATAACATCCAGAATTTTGGAACTATGTGGAAAATCTGGACTTAATATAATCATTACAGGAAGCCTACAAAAGCGGAAAGTAAAAGTCACCAGCCATGTATACAAAGAGAAGCACACTGACATACTCAGTCCAGCCCATTCGTTTACTGGAAGGCTGAAACTTCCAATTCAGAAATTTAACATCAGATGTTTCATGCAGGGGAGAAAAAAAAATTGCATCGCTGGATTTTCCCCTTTTTTTGTGTTATGGTTTAATCCCAGATTTATTTATGTGTAAGGGAGTTCAGTCTGCTTACCACCCTTACCAGCTGCTGCCTTTTAGGCCCCTTAAAAATATATCCATTAATAGGGATTTTCCAACTCCTCAGAAATGTGCTCTTGTCTTGATGGAGGATGAAGTACTTATTTTTAAGGAAACACAAAAATCCCAGAAGGAAAATTTCCTTAAAGCAATTTCAACTGGTTCCAGATCTTACACTTATTTTTCTACCTTACTAAAGCATCACAGTGGTTGGCTTAAAAGTTTTATATGTAAAAATGCTTCTAAATTGTTTGACAACTACTGTGCTAGTTCCTCATGTGACACTCTTCTGTTGCTCTCTACTTCCTAGATGTCGTCTCCCATTAATTATTGTAAGAGGATTCCATGTTATTTTATATTTTTATGATCATGTCTGTTGCTCACCTAGACTATAATCCTGCTCCAGGGATGTGTTCAATCAAGCTGTAAGCAGTAAGATGTAAATGCTGCAGTTGCAATGTTGTTCATCCTTAACTGAGTAGGACTAAAAACGACTTCCCAGGGAGCTGTAAAGGGTAATAAACATTGCACTGTTGGTGCACTGATGCACTGGCATTGCCAAAAATCTCGCAGTAGCATCACAGGAAAAAAAAGTATCTCAGCTATACTCTCTGGGAGAGTCAAATATTTCCAAGGTTGTGTCTGTCTTGCCATCCTGAAATGGTGAAAGTTCCCTTCAATTTTGGGGTTTTTTTGTGTGGTTTTTTTTTTTTTTTCAGGAGTGAGGGGGGAGAGAATAGCAAAACCCTTGAGGCATTAACTCAAATATTACATTTTTTTACACTGATGCATTGTCTATGCTTTGATGTGTAGAAAATATCGTTTTTCCCCTTTCACTCTTTCAAAAGAGAGAATGGGCTGGTTCCCCAGGAAAGTGAAGAAAACATTTTCCTGCCCATAAAATATTTTGACTTTTAAAGAGGTTTTCTTCTGGCTGGGAGATTTTAACAACAATGTCACTCCTAAGGTAGGTGAAATAACCTCGGTGGCAGTGGACATTATCCAATTTTTTGTGACTGCTCAGCAGCTTGTGCTGCCAACAGGGTTACAACTTCCATGAATAATGGTCTTAATTTTTCCAGGTACAGGTGCGAGTTGTCGATGACTGAGTTATACTCTTCACTATGAATCACAAAATCTACTGCTCTGCTTGACTGTGAGCAGACATAGACAGATGCTAACACACCTTCACACACAGAGATACAAATCTGGATTTCTCAAGACAGCTCCAGACATCACAGCTTTGGCATCAGTGCTACACCACTCTGAAAAACTTCGAAAATTTTCTTCTCATGCATTTAAAACCATTTTTCTTGGGCAATGTGCCAGGCAGAAAGTTATTTAATCATAGAACCTAAAAAGAGCACTTACCATAATAGCTCTCAAAATATAAAGGATATTTATTAATTTATAAATATTTAAAGAGAAAAACACAAGAGTCACAAATTTGGTGGGTTTTATGGGCAGAAAGACTATATATATCCTTTTTCTACAGTCACTGCTACATATCCATGGAAAAATGTAAATGCAATTAATTAATTTAGCTCTCAAGACAAAGCTGGCATAACATCTATTATTAGTGAATTTGTCACTGAAAAAGAACAGCACAGAGAATAAGTTCCTTCTGCACAGAGTGAGTCCCACTCAATGAGCCAAACACTAATTTCACTACAAGGCTTAAACATATTCTCCTTCTCCCAGGCTATTTCCATTATAGTTTTTAATTTCCTCTCTTATTTTAATACCTAATTTGTTCCAACAAGAAGTTAAACTTCTAATAATAGGAAATTTGTTTTCCTGCTTTACTAGGACTTGATTCTTTCCTGTATTATCAGCTGGGTAATTGGTTGCACCTGTTTATGCATTTCCTTCGCACAAGTGAAAATTAAAATAAAAAATCATAGGTTCTAAATGTGTGTGTTTTCATGGCAGTGGGGAAAATTGGCTTATAGGTGAGAGGGGGAAAAAGTCAGTTCTTTTTAAAGGTGAAAACCCTCCAAACCACATCCCTGACTCCACCCCTAAGAAAAAAAAATATTCTCACTAAAGATTTACTGGGAAAAGTTCGTATCCAAGAAACAATCACTTGGGATTAGTTCATAATTAGTTCATCACTTGGGACTGTTCATAAACTTGTAAGTATTTGTATTGGTGATGCTTAATTTTCAAAATAGGCACTAGGTAAGACTGAGAGCTGTGCAGCAGAAAATAAAAACAGTAGTAAAAGGAAGTGAATACAAGTGATGGATTTACAAGAATATTCATGAGACTAATTAGGGAGGTTCCCACGCCAGTTTCTGGTTTCAGTGGGAGATGAGTTGCAGGTACCAGCTCCCATCAGTCAAACAAATCCAAGAGTCTGTTCATCCTGGGTAGGAAGCAGTTTATAAGCGCAGCCTTGCTGGTTTACAGTCTGATGGTTTTCAAGTATTTTTCTCTTTCCAAGTTCACTGCTATCCTCCATTCTCTCAAAGTATTTTCCATTCCTACTATTTTCCTCTTCAATATTTTATGCCATTTTCTATTTTTTATCCCTCATTTCAAAAGACCAAGAGTCTAATAATGATTTTTTTAACTAAGTGCAGCAGGGAGACAGAAATACTGAGAAAACTGACAAAGTAATTTCTCTAAAAAATTTTAAGTGTATCCTGATACCTTGGAGGGGCTACCTAGAACAGAGGCTGGACAAGGTTAAGAGAACAAGAGTAGGTAGTTATTAAAGGCCTTCAATAGATACACCTTGGGCAGTCAGAAGGCCCGAGAGGCTACACCCAAGATGCACAATGGTCCTGAGTTTTTCAAATTATAAGTTGGTCTATGTACATATTGGGGTTAATTCTCCAATTACAGTTTCAGGTAATGAAGTCATACACCCTCAGTTTGCTCCCCCACTTAACTCACTATTGTTTTTACTTTTTGGGGCCTGAGGAGTAGAGTGTCCTTGGATTTCAGGCCTAGAGGGATTGTCTTGTATGACCAAAATGTGAAGACAGTTAACAAGCACTCTATATGGAGTTTGGAGTTACACACTAATGCAGTATAGGGTTTGAAAAATGTAAAAGCAAAAATCCCAAGGCATCACTGTGATGTTAAAAAATTATAGTAGGTAGAAGAAAAGCTGACTTACTGAGGCAGGAAGAATGCCAGATCATCCCTAACAGCTACAAGTCACTGAGTCTCAAGGGCTGTTTTATTACTCTTTCAACATCATGAGAATGTGGTGATTTGAGCCTCAGCTGCATTGCATCACTGAAGCCCCAATGGACCAAGAGGCTGTTCCAGCAGGCACCTCCCTGCAGGCATCCACACACTTGACTTGCTGCCCCAGCAGCCACCCATCCACTGACATGTGGATGTGATGTGATGCCCACCTGCACACGAGAGCAGGATCGCTGCCAGGACCTGCTTTTGGATTCCAGCAGCTTTTAGAGAAAAGGCAACAGTGAGAGGAAAAGTGACAGCAAGAAGTGTAAGAAGGAGAAACAAAACATGTTATGCTGTAGTAAAAGCATGGGCAATATTGGTGGAAGCAGTAAACAAAGACTGCACACTACGTTTTCAAGGTGGTGATTTTGATCTTGCTTTTAGTAGCATTTTAATCAAGAGGAGCAGACGTGATTTACCGCTTATGGTTGGTGAGATCTTTTCTAAGCCTCCTTTTCAAGTCTCTAATTTGATTTGTCTGGATTGCTAAATGGAATGATTTGCCTGATTTACTTCATCACAGGGATGTTTCCTGACATACACAAGCATGTGGCCTAACCTGAGAGCATACAAGGCTATAAACAGTCCTGACTGTGGAGTGGGACCTTACCAGAGAAAGGTGTACACAGTCACTGCCCTAGAAAAAATAAACAGAACTTTTATTCTGGGTTTCACTCAGTTTCCTAAATATGGACAGTAATATTAAGTCTGACGCTGCTATTAAAGACAGTTGCAAGGACATTTTCTGCAGGCTGTTTGCTCCTAAGGCTTTTGATGGACATATAAAAATGATTCTGTTGACTCTGTTTTTAATATTCCAGTCTTAAAAATGAGTTACCTGGCTGTGAACAGCTGGTAACTGTGCAGACATCTGCATATGCTTTCACATCGAGCTGCCATGAGCGAGATCAATTTCTCTGGACCAAAGGGGAGAGAAATTATGATCAGGCTGGCTCAGGGGTGATGACTGGTTCCGATGGACATATCCTAGTCATGTAATTCATACTGCAAGGGACATCAGGCTTATTTATATGAGCAAAACAAACAGAATCTTCTGGTAGATGGCAGGATTATTTGATTTGTGACTGAGGTCCAAGATCTACAAGCTTTTAAAGAAATTGGTATGTACAGAGATGGTTTTTTTGAATAAAAAAGGGAAAATGAGAGGGGAGAATTCTTCCTGTGTGGACTAGAGGGATTTTAACTCTGCTAGGCTGACAATAAATGCTTTCTCCCTCAAAACAGCTTCACATATGAATCACTAGCCTAATGCCTGTTCTCCACCCTTTGAGGAAAAGTACAAAGCACATTTGCTTTGTCCTATATTTCTGTTTTGTGTTTTTGATTTTTTTTAATTGGCGTGTCCCTCAGTTCCCTGCTCAGTTGTTCCTACACACTGCAGAAGCATGGCCACTTGGAATCTTTCAATCCACACAGGATCCTGTCTTTCTGAGTCTTTCCAAAGGCAATACAGATGAATGGACTCATCCAGTGGACTGAATGAGGCCCCCAATCTCTACTGCCTTTGCTCCAGTGGATGTTGGTTTGGTTTTTCAAAAGAGAAAATGAAAACTAGAAGGAGAGAGAAAGTGAACTGGTTCACTTTGAGCTTTTAAGTGGGATATACAAAAATGACAAACACTTAATTGAGGTTATTTTTTCAATTTGACCTCCAGTATAGGGGAATATCATTGCATAAACACATGCAAACATACACAGGAACGCTGATGTTTACTTCTCTCTTTTCTGAAATCCATCTCTTAGGGCTTTCCCACTTGCCCCATTTCACATGTATTTTCACATAAACCACTGGTTCCATATTTTATGATTTACTTTGGGAAAGGGTTCTTATTTATTTCTAGACTAATGGACTACATATTCCACAGTATTCTTTTTTCTCCGATTAATAAGAAAACTTCTTTTTGGCAATGTTTTGCAAAGCTGTTTCATCAGGTCTGCAGCATATTACTGAATCTTAGCAATTTAGGGTGATTAAAAATCTATTCAGCTTCTGCCACTGTAAAAAGCCAAAAGAATGGATAAATTAGCCAACCACAGGTAACACAAGTTTTCTTCTTTCAGTTTTCACATTTAGTTTCACAAAGAGGCAACTTGCTTAAATATTTCATGTTCTCTAAAAACATAGCACATGCATTGGGTTCTTATTTTGCTCTGCTGAAAGGTATTCCTGCATAAGAGATTTGGTTCAGCAAGCAGCAGGCAAGAGGTACTGCATTTATATTTTAATTAGCTCATACTAGTAGTTTCTTCAGAGGTTACTAAATTAATATTTGTCCACCTACATTATTAAAATCTTGTGTCTTTATGTTTCAAGGACTATTTGTACCTCCTGGAAACTGTATTGCAGCAATTGCAGATAATTTTTAAATAATGTTCTTAAATAATCCCAAGTGATAATTTTATAAATCTGTTGAATGCCAATTTTAAATATTGAACTTTAGGAACCAAGCAAATTAAGATTCTGGGAAAGTACTATTTTAGTCCCAAAAAAAAGCCTTCTAGAACTTGTCTAATTTCATTAATTTTGTTCGTTTGTGGGCTTCTTAAATATGGTTTCAGCAATTGTGTTCTTTCTTCAAAATAAATTCTTAAATCCTCATGTTCTGGGAAAACCCCCCCCACTGCTTTATTAATACCTCATCACACTGCTTATGTTAATAAGAATAAATATTTTTACGTAAATACATACCTCTGGGGTTTATTTTCTACAGCGAGAATACCTTAGAATCTTGAGAAATTTCTTATTTCTGGCAGAATTGATATACTTAAGGAATGTGAATTCTTTGAAGTAAACTAATGGTATGGGTAGGTACTTCACTGACATATATAAATGGATGTGTGTTGCACGGAACCTTCCAATAAGACAATGAACCTGAAAAACCTGGAAATGCAGTCATTTGGCAAATGGTTGCTATTGTTTAGGGTTTTTTTCTGGTACTGATTTATTGACATCCATTTGCCAGTGCAGAAAAATAACCACCATGAAACTTTTCACCATTTGGTTGCTGGTTTTCTCCTGGAGGATTTGTGCACCTGCCAGTGCCAGGATAGACCAGGAACAAAAGGAAGGATTCTGGTAGAAATAGATTTACTCTTCTGCAGCAAGACACTTATCAGGACTGACAGGCATGCAATGCTGAGGCTGCTCATGCTCCATTCAATATATAGTTTCCTATGAAAAGAAGCTGGCACATTAATGAGATATTAATGTTGTTAAGTGTGGGCATGAGCCTGCAATGCTTTCACACTGGAGCAACCCTCACTCAAGCAGTCGGATTCACTGAGCCCAATGAGGTTGCTTCTCAGACTGAATCCAAATAAAACTTCCCTTCACATTATTGTGTCCTTGCATTTCGATATACATGGGGGAAAAGAGTTTGCAAAATTTTACCCTGATTTTATTGCCCAAGAGATCTCAATTGTTTGGAAATTTTTTCCTGTTAGAGTTAATAAAGGGTTGCAAAGCCTGAGAATATATTTTTTGTATTACTTTTAAATTGGAGAGCATAGATTCATAGAACCATTTAGGTCAGAAAACTCTCTAAGATCCAGCTGTAAACCCAGCACTGCCAAGGCCACCACTAAACCATGTCCCCAAGTGACACATCTACCCATCTCTTAAATCCCTTCAGGGATGATGACTCAGTCACTTCTCTGGGGAACCTCTTGAGGGTTGACCCCCTTCTCTGTGAAGAGATTTTTACTGATATCCAGCCTAAAACTCCCCTGGCACAACTTGAGGCTGTTTCTTCTACTGCTGGTCATCTGGGAGAAAAGACCAACCTTTACGTGGCTAAAAGCTCCCCTCAAAGATCTGTAGAAAGTGAGAAGGCATCCCCTGAGCCTCCTTTTTCCAGGCTGAGTCCCCCCAGCTCCCTCAGTTGCTACTCATCTGACTTCTCTTCCAGAACTTTCTACAGCTCCATTGCCCTTCTCTGGACCTGCTCTAGAACCTCAATGTCTTTCTTGGAGTGAGGGGCCCAAAACTAAACCTGGGATTAAAGGCAGCCTCACCAGAGCCCAGTGTAGGGGAATGATCTCCTCCCTAGTCCTTTGTAGTATAGAGCTGTAAATCCTGAAATATATGCTTTAACACATGAATAGTTTTCTAAATTGGAAACAATGGATTCCTGGTGAGCATCCTACTCCAGTGTACTCACAATGTGGACTTTATTACCCCAGAGTCAGTGATCATGATTGTAGCTGCACAATAGACATAAGTCAGAAAACAGTCTTATGTTGATGGCTGTGCCACTGATAATGAGGTGTTTAATGACTAATTTATTTTAGAAAGGGAGACAATGCTCTTTATGTCATATAAATGGCTTAGCAAAATACTGCAAATGGCATTGGACATTTACAAACTCATTATGAAAATGGAAATCTCAAATAACTTGTAAGAGAGTTCCACAAGCTCCATTGTTCCTTTTGGCATGATGATAAACTTCATTTCAATTTATTGATTGTTTCTCTTTTCCTTTTTCATTAAATTCATAATGTATGGATGCAGCACCAAACAAGGAGCAATGCAGTTTAAATTATTTTACAGAGTACCAAAATTTCTTGATTTATACCTTTTATCATCATAGCAGAACTAGGTATGCTGGGTTCTTAAAACAGCCTCTAGACCTCTGCCTCTAAAACAGATTGCTCAGTTAAAAAGACTTACCTTTCTTACAAAAAATGAGTCTCCATTTTTTAAATAATCTAATTTTTATTCCTTCTGCAAACTAGAAATTCTAAGCAATCACATTGTGTAACACAGAAACTTAAGCTTCTGCTGTAATATGCAATATTCAGGTCCAAGCATTTATTAACTGGAGAATAACAGTGATCTGAATCTATGCATAGCTAACGCATCTGGCAGTCTCTGCCAATCTTACTCCCCCAACCCTCAAACAGCAACCCAAAATTTGATCAAACATGCAAACTACACAATAGCCTGAACACTCTCAGCCCAAGGAAAAAGGCACAGTGGTGAGTTACCTTAAATTCAGTTTCAATGTTGGCTAGTCTGGCCAATTCATTGCTAAGCTCTAGAGCAGTAAGGACAGGGTCTTCACTGGACAGAGACAAATAAGCAGCACTGGCTAATCCTTT
The DNA here is from genome assembly GCA_025920805.1 of Petroica traversi. Taxonomy (NCBI): domain Eukaryota; kingdom Metazoa; phylum Chordata; class Aves; order Passeriformes; family Petroicidae; genus Petroica; species Petroica traversi. The sequence goes on along the minus strand of JAHLSL010000025.1, from coordinate 8,614,575 downwards.
GTAGGCATTCATTCTTGAACGAGAGTGACTAAAGGAGTCTTTCCTCTGTTTTTCCATACATTCATTGCACTTGCAAAAATAGTCATGTGGCCTTTCAATCCGTGCGCCTTTTAGAAGTAAGATGTGAACAATTTCATACTCCTGGCAGTGGGCAGCAAGTATGATGGGGGGTGATGTCATGGGAGAACCGTGTTCCATCTTCATCATAAGCATAAAAATCATCATCCCTCAGTTCCTGCTCGAGGGGGCTGAGTGTGAGACGTTGTCCTTGTGCAAAGGCTGGGTGGTTCAATATTGCTTCTACAATGCGCACGTATCCTTTACTGATGGCTAACAAAAGTGCATCCCCAACTCGAGCCAGATTCTCTTTCTTGAGGAGCAGCTCTGTCACTTCCAGATGCTCATTCCCTACTGCTAACTGGAGGGCATTTTGTCCCATGTAATCAACACAATTGAAGTTCAAGGTTTTGGATTCCTCCAGCATTTTTCGCACGACAGGAATGTTGCCATATTCTGCAGAGTCGAGAAAATGTTCCTCCTCTGCAGTGAGGCTGGTGCCTTTCTCGTTGAACATGTAGGCAGGGCCCCGGATGGCCTGGCGCCGGCCCTTCTCCCGAAGGGTCGCGTGCCTCCGATGCATGTCTTTAGAATTGCTGTGTCTCAACCTGCACAAAACCAGAGAGGAACATTGGTTATATCCTGGCAGAGTCATCATTTCACAGCTCCTGAAATGAAGTTGGAAATGTGCCATTATTACCAGATCTGTCTAGTTTTTTATGGCCTGAGTCAGTTACTTAAAATCTTTTAAGACACGTGGAATAAAGATTAGCTTCTGAAGAAAAGACAAGCTCTCCTGTGATTTGTTCACGCTTACGGATTGCAACAAGGATGCTTAGTGCGTTCTTTACTCAAAAAAAAAAAAAAAGAAATGCATGAACCCATAATTTTTCCTTTTGTATTGTTTAGAACTTCATTGCATCATATTTAGGATTAATACAGTAATTCTCTGTATTACTCTTGAATTTTGTCCATGAGGGCATGAGTCCTAAAGAAATCAGGTCTCTCCATTGTCAATAGACCTTGGATCAGGCCAATAAACTATGTTCCAGAAAGTTAAAAACCATGTTTCTAACTTTAAACATGTGGTAACAAGGATTCTGATAAGATTCAGCTGGTGCAAGGAAACCACCTATTCATTCCCTGCTTTTTTTCATGGCATATAATACTGTGTTTCTGTTTCCTGATCTAGAGCAGTTTAATAATGAACTGTCTGTTTTCTGACTGAAATACAGTTGTCAGCTACTCCAAATTAAGTACCTAAATCCAGGAGAAAGTCTAGAAAAACACAGGAATAACTCCTGATGTAGTGTCACATCAGTCCCTAGTAAACATCTTGTAAAGAGCAACTGCAGAAAGACAAGGCACAGACGTCTCAGCACAAACAGAGGGCAGGAGAAATAGGGTCGTTAATCACCCCACTGAAATGCCCTTCACTTGGAGCTGGTGAGATAAAGACAAACTATTCTTATACCACCTTCTCTGGAAGTCCCAAAGAAAGCTATGCTATGTGCAGTTGGGCTCATGGGTAAGAAAATGCATTGTTGTATGAAATTAACTGAAATCCTAAAAGTATTTGTGCCTTTAAAACATTAATATTTTGCATTCAGAGATGTCTCAATGTTGCTCTTTTAAAAATTTTATTGCAGCAGCATTTCAACAAATTCATAGTGCCTTTTAATGTCTAAGCTAATAGATTGCCATCCAAAGCCCACAGAATGTGCAGTCTGAGTAAAAAGGTAAAAACACCACTTTCACAGACAGCATTTGCACTCAAGTCCAATAGAAAGTCCTAAATTACTTGGGTAAAATCTTCAGGAGCCTCTGAGCTGCAGTGGACAGATGTAACAAATAAGCAGGTGTTAATGCTTAGTGGGTGGCAAAGGTTCATCCTTCCACACTCCATCTGTTCTCCAAGTCAGTTATGACCTTCAGTCAATGAAAAGTTCATACACTGCTCTGAAAAAATACTACAGAAGTTGGAAAGTGCTGCAGTGAGTGACGAGAGGGAACTGTGCCAGGAGACAAAGTGGAGTAGGTACGCTGCCTTCAAGAATAGGCAACAAAGGAACCAGTAAAACACAGGGTTGTCAGAAACCCAAAATACGTAAAGAAATTCTCAAGGTAGGTGTTGTTATGGAACTAACATATACTTAGGTATCTATCATTTTAATTAATCACTTTTGTACTGATCTGGAACAGAAAGCTAGTACTGAAGAATTTCAAACAAATTTTACGGTAAGTTTTTAGAAGTTTCACTAAAATTTAAACAGATCCTAAGAAATCAATTTTGTGACTACACAAGTTTGAAAAAGAGGTTCATAATCAAGAACCTCTCCCCCTAAGCTTTGATGCATCAGCATAACAACTTAATAAAAGCTGGTAGGAACTGAAGATATCATCCCAGGCTCCACTGAGAGATAAAGTGCTGTATGAATCTTAAAACTATTCCCTTCCAGCATGGTTTGAAGTTGAAGAAGCACACAGAGGTGAGCAATACAGGAATAATGAAGGAGATATGGTCAAGTGAATTAAATCCCTAGACTGCATGAAATTTTCTATGAGAGAAAACAATAACAGCTAAATAAATAAAGTATGCAATTAACATACCTGACAGGGATATACAGTCCTGTAAGCAGAAAAATGCCTGGGGTAAGACTAGGGGCCCTTTGAAGTCAGCATTATAAGTTTCACTGATTACAGAAGAGTCCAAATTTTGGAAGCATATATGCATAGGCACATATATATTCCTCAGCAATTAGCTTTCATCTCAGAAGCAGCTCCAGTGAGGCCAGGATGAGTAACATGTGGTCAAAATGTTTAACCATATGCACAAATGCTTCTCTAAACTGGAGCTCCTGTCCTTAGCTATTCAGGTTGGCATTTAAGTTTTAGACATGCAGTGAAACCTTTCTGAGTTCAAGAACTGCAAATAAACACTTCTGAACTGTGACTTTGTTAAATGGGGAGTTAGAGAACTAGAAAGTACTTTGTAAATTTACATCCCTGGGAGATCCTGAATGTTGAATTAAAAATCTTAAAATGTTAAGCAACTTGGAGGGATGAGTTGGTGATGACTTAAGCCATCCTTGCTGGGATCAGATGGAAACCAGTCCAGCTCTGGTAGATGCTCAGTGATTACCCTTGCGTGCAGGAGGATTGCACATGCCTGGATATTTTAGGACAGCTAATTTTATTATCTGCTTCAAGCTGGAGGGATTCCACTGAGCTTTTTTGATATTCAGAACTTATGTATAAGATATTTGGCAACCCTATGTTTTTTGTTATATTTAAGTGTCATTACTGGAAGCAGCTAAAAATTATCTACAATTTCTAGCAGTGAAGAATCTATTCGATATTTTCCCTGATGAAGCAGTATAGTTCTTGATACTTCATTCTCTTTTTTTTTTTTTTTTTTGTTAGAAAAGCTTTACAGGTATGTTATTACCTCTATAGGACAACCCAAATAGATGGCACAGATAACCTTATAATCACACCCAAAGTAATCATAAACCCACATAAAATATTGCTCTTGGCCTAGTTCTAAAATATTTGCCAGCAAAAGAGGTTAGAGTCTGGCCTAGAGCTAACTCACACCTGTTTGTTGTATATGTAATAACATGCCAAAAAAAGGACCTTCATTTCACTTTCTTCAATTCAAAGAGAACACTGGTTTCATAGTTTCTAACAGAAATTGCATCAGAAAAGAGGAAAGCACACCTGCTTTTCAAAAAGATAATGACTATCTAATATTTATCTTGCAATAAATGTTCTGCAGGGAAGTCCCTACAGCACAGAGTTGATCTCTGCTCCTTGCAGGTAAGGGCAAGAGCACCATTGTTCAGAGAGCTTCACCTCAAATAAATTATGATCCACCCCCCTCCTCACCCTTACTCATCAGCAAAGAAGACCAATATCTCAGCTATCACACTTCATCACCTTTATCGAGAAGTAGAGATGAATAAAAAATTACACTTTTAACTTTGAATAATTTGGTTAGAAATGCTCAGCTGTCAAACCCCCATCTGAAAAAAAGTTATAATTATGCTTGACCTGAGCACTGAATCATGACAAGAGAAGTAGTAAAAAGAGCAAAGAGCAATGTATGCAGTAGCTGAAGCGCTTGGAAACTGAACCCAACTGCAATGTCACAACTGTACTCAACACCTTGTTCTAGCCTGCTTTTCAGTTATGTGCCGAATCGTATTTATATAACAAATCATATTTACTGAGTGTGTGTAATGTGCTCTCTTAATAAAAGTAATTGTGACTTGATTGCATTTATCTTACCATTTTTCTTCAAAGGTGCTTTGGATTGAAATTACTCTCTATTTGCATATTTTGTAGAGATAGCTAGTGATCAAACTCATCAGGCACCACAGTAAAATACTGTGTTTTTCTAGGAAAGGATGCCAATGCATGCAGTGCTCTTGGAGAAAAAATGGTCTGGGTAAAGAAAATTAAAATTTTCAGGGCCTGAACACTGCTTGCAGCAAAGCACATCCAGCTTTCCACGGCTGAGGGAGACACAAGATGTCTGGACTCCTGTGGGGAGCGGAGAAGAATAGCTCTTTCTGAAAGGTGATTTAGCTCATAACAAATCCTCCTCTGAAAGCATTTCAGTTTCTAATTAAAGTGACAAAGAGCAGGTCCTTGCAATTGGCTCTGATGGTGCTGAGACATTCAGTGTCTGAGAGGGGAACATGGCATAGCATGAGATTTGTTCTTAATGTGATGACATTGGAAACACACTGAAGCTGAAACTCTCCTTTTTTTTTTTTTCACAATCACACTCTATTAACTAGTCTGAGTGCCACCATGTAGGACAGGGTGGATATAGGAAAGAAGTTGATCTGCTTCACATCGAGCTTATTCTGGCAAATGGCCTCTACTTGGCCTCCCTTTCCACAGTGCTCCAGACTCTGCCATTCAAGACCTTCTGCAGCCTCTCTAGTCCCACACAAAAACCTTCACAGGGCTACCACCTGGAGCTGGGGCTTGGAGAAAATGTTCAAAGGCCCAAGTGCCTGAAAAGGCTGGATTGGAATTTTTACACACGGCTTTGAACCAGAGCTTTAAAAGTGCATATAGGAGGCTGAATAGTACCTGCTTGTGGTTTTAAAACTTCTGAAGGCTACAAAAAGTATTGAAATCAATAGGTATTATGAACTTCAGCAATTCTGGAATTCTCAGGTAATGTCAACCTCTACTTGTCTTTAAGCCTGAAAATTGAGCAGGACATTTACAAAGGCAGCTTTAGGAACTTATGGTCTCTGACTACACTTCAGGTTTGCTTTCACTGAGTGGGGAGAGGTTGGCAGGAGTCTCCCTGTGCCCTTTCAATGGCCCTCTTTGTCCAAAAACTACAGAAGAGACTTCGGATATGTAAAAATTACTAAGCTCTATAAGCTCAGTAAGCACCCATCAGAGCAGGCTTTGATGAGGTGTTGACTCTGCCTTGTTGAAAAGAAAATTTCAGTTTCTGAAAGCCATTTTGAAAGCACTACCCTTGGTTCCTGCAGAGCCTCAGAAACTGTCAAATTGACACTTTACTTATTATTTTTCTTTCTACTTACATCAATACTTCTGAAAAGAATGAGGGCACATAAAGGCTGCAGACTCCCTGAGGCCTCTTTGGAATTGACACAGCTCTTATATATCAAATGGACCATTTTTCTCTGTTAGCCCTTGGTTCCACACAGAAAACCTGGCCAGCCAAGACATGCTATAAACATGAACAAAATTGAAGGAAATTGGGTTTTAAAAGAAAACACAAATTTATATAGAAATCAATCTATTTAGAACAATAATTCAACTTGTTCAGAGTAAAAACAGCAAGATGTTTAATCTTTTAATTAATAATTGCAACTTACTTTTAAGTATACTCCAGACATCAGGCATGGAGCACAGGCTAAAAACAGCTGCATACATTTATTATCCTACCAGTATCCCATGCAATAGGCTACTCTGGCATTCCAAATTCTGCACAGGCTCATATTGCCAGAGTCCTCTGATACCCCTTTTACTCCAATATTTTAATCAGCCTTCTAAATTCTACCTAAGCCAAGCTTTTTTTTCATAATACAAGATTTTTAAGTGTCCTTTTTCATGTATTGCTGATTTACTATGTAAATCAGTGTAATTTGGGGTGGCTGCCTTGATTGACAGCAGCTTATTCTGAAGTTTTGTACACTTTGAAAAGCTAAAGTGCCCCTTCATTTATTCTTGGATTGTGACCAACATTGAACACCTCAGTTCAAAACTGTCAGCAATGTGGTCATTCTCCTATAGGAAAAGTTGAGTACATGTCTAGGATGTATTATTAGATTTTTTATTAATAGATTTTTAGATGTAATTAGTAGATTTTTTTCACTGATGCAGGCAGATACTCATTCATTCGCAGAGTAGCCCTACAAACCAGTTGCAGGAAGTAATATCCCTTCCCCATCATTCCCACTGCTCATACAGGTAAAAGAAAAATTTGGAAAGAGGTCTATCTCCTTGGGGAATTACAGGAGCAGTCAGCAAAATCACACCTTTTCAAATCCCTTTAGGGAATGGCAGCATGAGAATTTTTAGGAAGACAAACCAGGCATCTGATGCCATTAAAAAATGCTGCTCAATGACACACACGAACACTTTTAACATCTTCATTACAAGAAGCATAAGATCTAGCTTACAAACATTTAGGACAGCCCACCAAATCTTTAATAGAATCTACATTTTCAAATCCTTTCTGCTCTCTGTCAGAAAGGAGGAAGTCTTTTGGTTTGGGAAAAAAAAAATTAAAAAGGAAATGGAATTTGGCTTTCTACCACCTTTCTTGCAGAAAAAAAAATCCATTGCTTTTCAGTTGTCTCGCCCTTCTCTTTCTTACAAACTGATCATCAGCGTTTTCTTTGCCATCCCATAGCAATGTCATGCACCAATACAAGACTTTTGCAGCAGGAGAGGCTGACAAATAATAACCTTTGTTCTTTGATTCAAATTTTTCCTGTGTTATAAAATAAACACTAGGTTACTTATTTTTCCTTCCTTCCTTGTTTCCCATTAATCTATGGTTGTGAAGTTGCCTAATTATTACAAATCTATCACAGACCACATGAGATAGATGTACTAAAATTAAGGCTAATTTTACATTCTCTACCATTGTTCATTCATTTATATGTTTGACCATGAAATGAACTGTCACAAGAAGAATGAGTTCTACTTTTCTTTCTTTTTTTTTTTTTTTTTTTATTTTTTTAATCTGGCTTTGGGAACTAGAAATAATTCACACTCACTGTTGAAGCACTTTGAGACTCAGGCTTGGATCATACTGACAACACAACAGAGAAATACCTGTTCATTCATAAATTTTTACTAGTGATGAGAGCAACGAAAAATCTCTAATTGCTCAAGCAGGGGGCAGTGTAACGCTGATTTTCAACAAACAGTTCTATTAAAAAGAGAAAGAAATCTTTGAAAGGAACTAGTAATCTCTGTTCTGGCTGTATTTCGTTTTCCCCTACAGATGCACCCTTTTCAATGCTCACTTCATAGTTATCTCAAGACAGGAAAAAACGTGGAGAGAAGGATTCCTGACAACCATTAGACCTTGCAAGCTGCAACAGGCATGATACAGTGTACCCTTTCACTTTTTCTTTCTTTTATTTATTTCACCTTTCCCGAAAAACTGCTTTCACGAAAAACAAACCCCTAAACATTTCACCCAGCTGCGAAAGAAGACAACAGCGTGGCTCCAAACCATGTGGCTGGTAATGAACAGCAAGCCCTTTGCTTTACACTGAAACCAAGCACAAATTCCAAGGGTAAAAAGCCAAATCACTTTCAGAAGCAGCCAGCCCGCCTCACTTTCCCCAGCCCATCGAGTCTCCCTGAGACGTCTCCAACCCCCACAGAACTTCCCAGTGCCTAAGCAAGGAGCGGCATGAGAGCCAGGGCGCTTCTCAGGGGAGCTGAGAGGAGAAGGGCTCGGCCAGGGGCACATCCCCCGGTCAGCATCTTACATGAGCGCGTTGGGGCTGGCTCCGCTTCAGTGCCGGGGCGCGGGGCGGGCGCGGCCGCTCATGTCCGCGGTGCTGTCCGCGGTGCTGTCCGCGGTGCTGTCCGCGGTGCTCTGCTCCCCGCACAAGCCCCCTGCCGCCCACGCCGCTGCTTGCGGTGCTGTGTGCTGTG